>PVJH01004430.1:0-126253 GCA_004026705.1 Nesogale talazaci
CTCTGAGCAGGATCATTGACTTCGGGGCTTGGTGGGTCAGGATGTCCTCTCCTCCTTTTGCATTTCACCTGTGTGCTCTAATCTGACACGCCCCTTTTCCCAAGCTGTAGCTCCAGTGCTGTCCTCTGAAGTGTATGCTTCTAAGGACTGGGGGGAGGGGGGAAAGGGACGCCTGTTTACATAGTCAGAATTGGGGTCAGGTCCACAGACCTCTCAATTTGTTTCCTGGTCAATGCCAGTATGTTGTATCCATGACTTGGCGCATTGGGTTGAAGCCTGGTCTCTCTCTCCTTCTCCTGTGGAGACATAAACAATGCCCTCCCCATTGATGGATTAGCATAGACTGCTCCCCCCCACCAATGTCTTTGTTTTCTCCTTCTTTCCCCCTCTTATTTAGTTGGCCGCCACGTGTATCCTTGGATTGGGTTTGGCCCCTGCCATAGTTGCTGGACCTCACAACAGGGATGTATGTGTATAGTAACTTTTCCCCTATATCCCAATTTTCTGTTTGTTTGTTTAAGCTTACTTTAGTAGACTCATGTTGTACTTGTTCTTTTGTGCTTGACTTACTTCACTTCGCATTATTTCCTCCAGTTCTTCCCATGCAGAAATATGCTTCATATGTTCATCACTGCATTTTAGAGATGCATAGTACTCCATTGCATGTATGTGCCACAATTTTTTTTTCGATCTACTCATCTGTTGATGGAAATTTGAGTTGTTTCCAACTCCTTGCAATTGTGAACTGTGCCGGAATGAACACTGGAGCACAGATGTCTGGCCATGGTTTGTTTGTTGCCTCTTCTGGGTATATGTCCAGTAGGGAGTTGCTTGGTCACAGGGTAACTCAATTTCCATCTGTTTTAGATGTTGCCAAATTGATTTCCATAATGGCTATACATACCTACAGGTCCATCAGCAATGGAAGAGAGTTCCTATCTCACCACAGTCCCTCCAATACTTGCTACTTCCTGACTTTTTGAATTGGTCTATCTTTGAGGATGTTAGGCAGTACCTCATAGCTGTTTTAATTTTAATTTCTCTCATGGCTAATGATCAGGAATGTTTTCTCACGTTTATTGGCCATTTGGATTTCTTCTCAGGTCAGAGGAAGCCATCCTCCACTACTAACACTGGGGTTTCAGTAGGCGCAATTGCACGGCAATAATCAACTTATTATAATAAAGTCATGGAGGAGAAGAAAGAGAAATGGAGTCAGACACATTTCATGATAGCGTGCTTGCCTCAACCCTGCCTGGCCATCCACATGGAGAGAAAGAATGAGGGGGGAGGAGAGGGAACAGAGAAGAGAGGTACAGGAGTTAGGAGAGGAGAGGTGGCTGAGAGTATGAGAGAGCTCCTTTAGTCTGACCAAGCCTTATATATATTTTGGGGACATGCAAGGCCCCTAATTACAGGTAAGACATGCATCACAGGAAGGAGTTTACTTTATGATGTAATCTTTTTAATATAATATAATTTACATATCATGCACTTCAATCATCATATCAAAGAAAGCGCTTTTCTAATTCTTTATCCTTGTGTTTTTGTGTATTGGTTAGTAAAATCTTGAAAAAAAATTAGTGCTACTATTCTCTAGCTCCAACTCCTTAGAACACTACTAGAGAGAGAAGCAAGAGGAGGGCCAAGGAACAAAAATGAGAATCAAGATGTGCGTGTGTGTGTGAGAGAGAGAGAGAGAGAGAAAAGAAGGAAGAGCCTCTTTAGTGGTTCTTAACCTTCTTAATGCCATGACTCTTTAATACAGTTCCTCATGTTGTGGTGACCCCCAACCATAAAATTATTTCCATTGCTACTTGATAACTATAATGTTGCTATTGTTATAAATCATAATGTAAATATCTGATATGCAGGATGTCTTTTCACTGTTACAAATTGAACATAATTAAAGCAAAGTGGTTAATCACAAAAACAGTATGATATATTTTGAAATACTTATTTCTAATTACAAATAAATGAAATTTTATTTTGAAACACAGTGCAGCATGGGTAACAATCTTCACTCTGGGTACTCTCAAGCAGGCAGACCTCTCTAGAGACGGGTAGAAGAGCCATGTCACAGTTCCTAAGACCATCAGAAATATGTTGAGACTCACAGGTTGAGAACCACTGCTCTTGAGACTATGAGTATATCAGGTGCTTAAAGTGCTTATTATTTTTATTGATTTTTTATATCCTAAATAATGCTCAGAGGTAGCAGGTATAAAAATCAAGAGAGTGTAATTGTAGATGACTAAAACTGTCTACCACCACCCACCTGTCAGTTTTTCTTGTGTGTGTGAAATGAATGTATTTTTTTCATCTTTTTACTGGGAGTGCTTACACATAGCATAACATTCCACAATTCAAATAGATCATGCACAGTTATACAATTGCTACTACAATCGGGTTCAAAGCATTCACCTTTTTCTTTTTTTTTTTAATTCACTTTCTTCTTGAACTCTTTGAATATCAGCTTTTCTTAATCCCCTCCCTCCCCACCTGTCCCCCAGGAACTCTTGTTGTTATAGACCATTATTGTTAATATATGCCATACCTTACCCAACCCAATATATCCACTCACATATAATTCATTTATTTGTTCCCCTCGAGTAGGATTATACAGTCATCACTGTTATCAGCGCGCGCGCCCCCTCCCCCCCATTTCCCCTATCCTCAGGGAGTTGTTACTCTTCTTGCTATTCCTGAAGGGTCATCCATGCTGGCATTCCTGCATCTAATGCTGTTAATTATACAGATGAACACTTGTTTTTCATACTGTGGTGGTAAAGATAGGTGACACATTGCCGCGACGTTACAAACGGGTCCATTTTTATTGCAAATACCAGTAGGTCACCCGTGGTGGACAGATTTCAAGAGCTTCCAAACTGACCCAGGAAGAAAGGGCTGGCGGTACAGCTCTGGAAGATGCGCCCTCCGGTGGGAAGGTGTGGCTGCAATTGGTGCTCAAGCCCACCAGGGATTCCGAAGATGGCACAAGGGCAGGCAAGACCCTGTATAGGGGGAGGCCATTCAGTGGCAACGCCAGGAGTGGGCCCTCACTCTACACCGATTTATTTCACCTCTCCTGTGTGTAAGAAAGGAGCCCTGCTGGTGCAATGGGTTCAGTGTGGGCAGCGACCTGCAAGGTTCCTATGGGCAGCTCACCAGCCACACATCAGAATAAAGACAAGGCTGTCTGCTTTCCTCACAGAGCCTACTGGGTCTTGCACGGTCACTTGGAGTTGGAATTGACTCCTTTGGCTGTCAATGTGCTTTTACAGGTAAAAATTCTCAACGTCAAGGATGTCAAGAGCCCTTGCTGTGGAGGGGCTCACCTCGCAAAGATTTGAGGGTCCCTCCTGCCAATGTACCCACAGCTCACCCCATGAGGCACACATAAATCCCACACACACCCTTAACTGCAAGTTTCTTTCGTTTCTAGGATGTCAGCTGACCGCCTCTGGGGAACTGAGGCAAGGCCTCACCAGGCTTCTGCATCCTCTCTAGGACCCAACGCACTGACCCCACGCTGGGCGCACACAGGTTGATCAAACCAATAGAAACCTACTGATGTGAGCACAAGTGACCTTTCCCAGCCGGCCGGAAGGCCATTCTCATGACAGCTGGCGCTTCATCTCGTTTGCTTCATGTTAAAGGCCTTACGAATCAAATGCTCATAAAACAAAGGCAGCTTCAGACAGCTGCTGGTGCTTGTCCTTTGCAGTGAGTTCAACAGAATCCCTCAGCGCCACAGCCGCCGACAATTGTCAACTGTCTGTCCCTGGGGGTTCATCGTAATAGGGCTGCAGACAGATTCCACCTGCTTCTCCCCCAAGTGGGACCTAGGATGCCTATCGGCCGTTCTCAGAGCCCCTTAAGCATTCATTTCAGGGTCCCTCAGTGGGACTGGCTCATGAGTCCATTGCTGAACCAGTCTCAGCTTAGGAAAAAGAGCACAGATTTTTGAAGTTTGTGCTACCAGCCAGGCCTCAAAAGAATCCATGATTCACTTTTTACCTGCTTACACTGTCAATATTTCACTGACCCCTCATAGAAGTGGTGGAGGGGGGAGAACTCCCTGCCCAAGGTCAGGCTTGTACAATTGCCTCGTTCTAATTCTGTGGTGGTCCACGAAGTGATTCGGAACTCCTCTGACAGGTCTGGCGGGTGACAGACCATCTTAGGGGGAATCTTCCTTTTTTGATGAGTGTCATTTGAGCCTGGCTGCCACTTCCAGAAGGCAGGTTGCAGTTTTCAGATTCATTTCCACCACAGTGGGAATGGAAAAGCTGATGTCATTGCTCTGAGCGCAAGAAACACCTTATGGCACTCGCAGAGCCAGCACTGGGCGCACACAGCACAGAGGGCACCTCATCCTGCTGGCTCTGTGCCCCGAAAGAGACGACTCGTAGTATCGGCCAGCATTGAGAAAGGCGGGAGGGCTGTACCTACCCCCCACTTCTTGTTTATAAATCTTTCTCCATGTCTGGTTTATAGGTGGCATCGAGGGACACACCAGAGCCCTGCATTTTTCTTGTCTGAAGTCAAGGGCTTCCTTGAGGTTGAAGTTCTTTTTTTTTTTTTTTTGGTGGGGGGGGGGGGGGGGGGGGGGGGAGGTCACCACTGCCCTGGTGAGGCTGAAGTTCTTTAAGCTCTAACTGCAAAACTCCAAAAAGCAGATTCGCATGGAAGCAGCAGCAGGCATCTTGATGTCCAGTCACATGCACCGCCGAGGACATCTATCTGGCCCTCCGGGTGTTTTTGCCGCAGCTGCCTGTCCTGCTTAGCAGCTGACTCACCCAGGCACACAGTGAATTGTTCACTGCTTGTTTGTTTTTTAACTATAGTCCAGCCCTCCAACAGTCTGAGGGACAGTGAATGGGGCTGGCCTCCCTGTTTAAAAAGTTTGAGGACGCCTGATGCTTGACTTTTTGCCCTTCGAGAGGCCCTGACGGCTCAGTGGTTCCGAAAGATGAGACACCCATGCCCACTCTCCTCAGGGAAAAGATTTGCAGCCGGGGAACCCCTGTGGGCTGTGCTACCGCAGTGATGAGCTAGAGTTGACTCGACGGGAAGGGGGTTGGGTTTTGTTTCTTCCCCTCCGATAAGAATGATCAAGGGGCCCCATTTTGAATATGGGCTACAAGGCAAAGTCTACTGGGGGTGTTAGGGAAAGCTTTCCCAGCAAAACAAACGCAGATACACCCAGGAGAAGAGCTTGCTTTTCACTCTCCATGACCCCCTGCTTCCTGCATTTGAATACAATTAGCTGAAGGCAGGACGCCTGTGCTGCAGCAGCCGGCCTGCGGCCTGCACGCGCCGGGAGGGGAAAGGCGGAAGGTCTCAGACTAAGGATCATGGTATGGAGGACGGGAGAAGCCTCAATTCTTCATGACATTGTTCAGACCACTCATCCAGCCCTGGAATGATCTACTTTCAGAGTTCTTGTGATGTAAAAAAGAAAAATAAACCCTATTGCTTTTTCCCCCCAATAATTTTATTGGGGGCTCTTACAGCTCTTATAATATTCAGTACATCATTTGCATCAAGCATAGTTGTACACATGTTGTCATCTTCATTTCCAAATATTTTCTACTTGAGTCCTCGGTATAAGTTTCTCTTTCCCCCTCTTTTTTTATATAAATTATTTTACTGGGGGCTCATACAACTCTTATCATGATCAATACATACATCAATTTTAGATATACCACATTTGCACATTCATTGCCATCATCATTCTCAAAACATCCTCCTTCTACTTAGGCCCCCGGTATCAGCTCATGGGGGTTTATTATGAAGTTTTCAGAAAAATAAAATTTTCATTAGTAAGGGGGGAAAAAGTCAGGGAAGTTGTGCTGAAGAAGGCTTATTTATTTATTTTGTAATCATGCCAGTGCATGATTCTTCATGGCTGGCAAGGAGTTTTCCTTATATGAATTTCATTGGTAAATTACTTCGTCTACACCCATGAGTTTGCTCTTTCAGACTTCTTTTGTTCCCCAAACTCAAACAACATTTAAAGTGAACCACTTGACTCCCTTGAGGATGCTGAAAATGCTACTTGCTATGGAATAAATTGAAAAGTACTTTTTTTTTCCCCAGAGAAGGGTTAAACCAAACCGAACAAAACTCACTGCCATTGAACCCATCCTGAGTTCTACTCCAGCGAAGAGTTGCAGTCCCAGAAACTCACAGAGGCAGTTCTATTCTGTCTTAGAAGGTGTCAAGAAAGACTGAGAGATGGAGATATAGCCTTTAGATGTCTGTAGACCTAGATGGAAAATATGTGGAGACATCATAGCTTCATATTTTATATTGTCTACAGTGAAGATTTCTCTGATTTTGTAGTAATGCTTTTTTACTTATGCATGTATTGGAAGACTTCAAGAGTGGAAATACAGTGAAGGTTTTTCTAAATCAGCAAACTTTGCAACAAATGCATGGACATGCTTAATTAAAAAAAAAAACTTTTTTAGGTGGCTCAAGTATTTTAAGGAAAGCAGGGAAGACCTCAAAGAGAAGGAATACTATCTACCTCAACAAATGAAATTGTGATTGAAGCTCGGAAACTAGTAGAAAAGGATGCTATAATTACCATTGATACATCAGCTACTGACGCTGGAATCTCCCATAATTCAGCATTTCCCATTTCAAGCCGATATCTTGACCTCAGCAAGCTTTCAGCTCAGTCGGTGCTAACCGTGTTGTGTGAAGATCAGATAATTCAAAGAGTTCGCCTTTCCATCTGTCTGTTATGCAGATTGAAGTGAACAGAGGCAATGCTATGGAATTCATTGTAACTGGGCATGAATCATGATCTACCAATATGATCCAGAGAACAAGGATGAGCTCAAAGAGTGGCTTTTCCAGGGATCTGCTGGGCCAGTGAAATTCACCGGCAGAGAGCTCAGTGCAAAAGGATTATGGTGAGTACTTGAGGGTCTCAAAGGGTTGGTGTTGAGAGATGTTCTCCAAGGATGCAGGAAGATCACAGGGACTTATGTGGAGTTTTAGGAAACCTGCATCGGTGAGAAAAAGGGCAGGCAAGATATACTAAGAATGTTTTCCCCCATCACAAAAATATGCCTTATTCTTTGAGGTTACCAAGGGCTGCTCTAAGAGTATTTCATTGGAAAACCTGACCCTGTCAACCGAACAGCCTTGATCTTGCCCCTTCAGATTTCTTTTTGCTTCCAGAATTCAAAGAATAATGAAAAGGATTATGCTACAAGTTACTGTTTGCCAAACAAAAAACTGAAACCTTGCCTTTAAAAGTGTATAGATCTGGAAGAAGATATGTCAAGGAACAATAGCTTCATATTTTGATAGTTTTGCTTATTTCTGTTCCTTTGAAGCAATACTTTGTGATATATTCTCATAGGTACAGTAGATGATAACTTTATTTCCCAGCTGTTAAAAGGTAAGTCCCAATCCTCAGCCATTAAATAGTGCTACGATTTGGCCAAGAACCTTCCAAGACAACTAGTAGAAGTTCAGAGACTGGTGTTTAGAAGTCAATATAACAGATGAATCTATGAATAGAGTCTCTGACCACGATGAGCTTACCAGATTTGTAGTTTAGGAAGGTTCTACAGAAAATTAAGGATCCATTTCAAGAAGACAAAACTGTACTAAGGATGAATTAATGTTTGCAGTGGGTTTGGGGTAGGAGAAGGCATGACTCCGAGGGATAACTGAGAGAGTTTTTAGGGATAATGAAACTGTTCTGTGTCCTGACTGTGGTGGTGGTGGTTCATGAATTTATATACACAAGAAAAAAAAGAGAGTCAATTTTACTATATGGTAATTTGAATCATAAGATAAAAATAAATTCCTTCTATGAAAACATGGTCCCTCCAGAGGGCAGTGATGCCCTCAAAACCAAAAAAAAAAAAAAAAACATGGTTCCTATTCAGTAATATGGGGATTAGTGCTAATTAATGTTCCTTCTCCCCCACCTACAATTGCTGGTAAAAAAGAGGGAGGACCCTTGTTGGCTATTGTTAGCCTTAAGAAAACAGTTTTCAGGTTCAGGAAAGGGATTGCTTAGGTCTGATAGCTGCAAATGACAAGTTTCACCAGTACATAGGGAGAGGACAGGGTATCCCAGAAAATGCTGTCATTTCGTAATTACTACAGCTTCCTTCTAATATGGTGGATGGACTGAGAATCTGAACCATTTCTCTGGTTATGACATCAAAGGGCCGATAGACCATGCTTAGTATTTTGAAATGACAAATACCAAAAACCTTTTTTAGTGCTAAGAATTTGAGTGAGCCCAGGTGGAGCCACAAAGCCTATAGCTTTCAAATACAACATATTCTCACAAGTTCGGGCAGCATGCTTAATTGTATGAGTCTCCTGTTTTGCTAGTTTCATTGGCAATAGTCTCTGCATCAATGGGAAGTTTTATTAACTAGGGTTTATGGGGATCACTAAAACAGTCCTGTTTTATGGCCACTCAAAAAGTTCTGCAGACACAGACATCTTATGTCACTACATCACCGAATAGAACTCTGTCTTGGATGCTCAGTAGATAACTTCTTAGCACAAGGAATGCATTCTCCTGGGAACACACTGGAGTCTCCACATGGCTCTTAAGACACTGACCTCTTTGAAACTTGATTGCAAAGATCAGTGAACTGGGGGAGACTCCGCTTTCACAAATTCTTCTGAACTCTGGTTCTCAGAAAGACTAAAATGAAGAACCATCAGATGACCCAAAATAGAATCTGTCACGTTCCAATCCTGTGAGATAAGACCAAAACTGGGGAAGCATTAAAAAGGAAGACAGAGCATCCCGGGCTCTGCTGAACACGATTTATTGGTTCCTAAATATTCACAGACCATGGAAACAATTCTGCTCTTATAAGAGTATATTATACAAAATACCTATTGGGCTCTGAAAATAATGGTTAAATCCTAGGATTACAACTAGCACCAACTGAAGGAAAAAGAAGTTTCAGACTCCCCAACATTCTTCCAGTGAACTTAGATCCCATTTGTCTTCCAGTCAATGGAGAAACAGCGTATGTATATCAAGATTTTCACCTTTGAACACTTTCTGTCTAAGATGTAACATATCATCAACAGGGCTTCAGATGTCCTTTAGATCTGTGTAGCTTTCTATTGGTTCATACCAGTGCATTTCCCATCTGGGCCCAGGTCAGTTCTTGACTTCTGGAATCCTCAATCTGTTAACCTCAAGGCAGCTGCCTTCTTCATTGTCTCTTATAAATTAATTGTGCATTTTCTGGGATCAACCACATCCTTGGAAGACTGGCGGCTGCTCATCTAAGAAACTTGGCCCCCATTCAGTCCTCTCCAGAGACACCTCTGTGAAGGCTTCAGGGGCAATAACTCAGTCAGAAAGGGTCCTCTGTGGTCGGCATAGCCCCAAACTTGTATGAGGTTTCACTTGAATATGAATGGGGTTCAGCAGTTTGGCAGAAGTAGGGGGAAAATGTTCTAATTTCATGGGGTCAAATATCCCCCTCCGAAAGCAAAATGGAAGCAATTAACTGACTCATGGAAAGGATTCTGTAATAAGCCAGGAGTTCTGGGGACACTTTCATCATAACACCTCTTCTTCCCATCACTCATCTCCCTCGTGTGCCTCTTGAATAATATCACCTTCATGGATCGAATAAAGATTTCCCCATCAGCAACCCAAGTGAAAGTCTCGTGAGAAACTAGAATCTTATCTAAGCAGTTCAGAGCCCTTAGTCCCACTACAGGAATAAAGGAATAAAGAGAATGTACTGGGAATAGAGGAAAGGCAAACCCCCCCTGCTCTTACAACTGAGTGCGAGGCATCAGGCAAGTAGGAACTGAAATAGACAAGGAGCTAGGTGATAGTAGAAATTATTTTTTCAATCTGCTTTGATAAGAGTACAATGGTTCTAATTTTTATCTAAATCAGACTAAATTCTGCGGCTTTAATGGGTAAAGTGATGATACCTAGCATTATTCTTAAACACTCAAACACACAAAAAATGCTAAATAAATTACAAAAAGATGATAGGGGCATAGAGGAAACCCAATGAGCAAAATATTGACATGGGGAGCCTTCAACTGTTCATGGGAAAATCCCACGATCTCTTAATTCCATTTTTCTGCACTATGTTTATGAAGCCTCCTTGGATCCTTGAAGGCTTTATTTTTGTTACTTGGGGTTCATGTGTGTGTGTGTGTGTGTGTGTGTGTGTGTGTGTATAAAAATTTCCGAAATAAAAAGACACAAGATAAAAAAAACAGGAGGAGAAGAAACCAGGCCCGGAAATACTAAAGTCAACCAGTGAATGACTTAAAAAAGAGTGACTGGCCAGAAGCCTGGTAATACCTGTCTGGACAAAGAGGTCGGCAAAATTTTACATTCTCTCAATTGTACACATTATTTGTATGGTTATTCAATGATGACACATTAAAATCTTTTTTTAACCCAAGTTTATTCTTTTATATTATTGTTAAAAGATCATTTACATTAACATCTTTACATCATAATGAGGGTTCTGGTTTCCAACACAGTTTAACGTTCACTAAGAATTTTAACATTAATATTTATTAACAGTTATATCCTACACACTTTAACACTTAGGACTAGGACGGTACCAATCTTTCACACTGATAGTCTTTGATTTTATTTTTGCACTACAAAGGAATAAGGAGTAAATGCCCACTATATTATCAAACAAGCATGTTTACAATAGACCTAGAGAGGGGAGATGGACAAAGCAGAATGGGTGGCCACAAACAGAGACTGAGAGGCAACCAACCAGTCACAATAAATTTTGGAGTCTGGGTGGAACGGGCTCTCCAGCTCACCCTCCATACCATTTTAAAAAGGAGTCTAAATAGTCTCATTTTAAACAGGAGGTAATCCATAAAGAGGATCAGACAACATTAGCAGCGTCGGGGAAAATATATACCTATGAAAGTTGTGGTGAAGTGAAATGACTTGGGCTGACTTTTCTATCCATCATCTTTGTAATTCTCACCAGATGACTGGATGGAAGCCTGCAAATAAGGTAAAGAACACAGGAATCCAGGAACTGGTCTGTTTTGCCCTTCTCCAGGATATAAAATTGACCTTTCCAGAAGCAGAAAGAAAGATAGACCGTTTCCTCAGTTATCACACGGAGCAGGATTGGATACCATCTAGACTTGTGAAAACATGATGTTTTGTAAGAGAAAGAAGAAAGAGACATGGGCCGTGAAACTTGGATTCTTGGATAGCTACTTTGGTTGGTTTTAACTGAAAAGAAGGTCAGAGATGTTAAACTGTAGCTGAGGGGCTGGAAAGGCCAGGGCCTCAATTAGCTCCACAGACATCTACATGCGAAAGATAGAGAAGAGAAAATGGATTTCAAGTCTTTTTAAAATGATACTGTGTTTAGTTGGCAATACTCTAGATACTATTTTTTGTTTTGTTTTTACTTAATGTTGTAAAATAGACATACAAAGATAGTTAAAAAGGGTATTAGAAATTATGTTTACCCCCTCCCAGGGGGTCAGACAAAAGAAAATGGGTGAAGGGAGACAGCGGTAGGTGTAAGACATGAAAAAAAATTTACAATTTATAAATTATCAAGAGTTCATGAGGAAAGTGGGGAAGGGGGAAATTAGCCGATACCAAGATCTCAAGTAAAAAAATGTTTTGATAGTGATGATGGCAACAAATTTTACAAATGTGCTTGACACACAGATGGATAGATGGTTGGATGGATGGATTGATTGTTAAGAACCCCCAATAAAATGATTTTAAAAGAAAATTTGAACAGAAATAAATGAACTTGAAAAAAATAAAAGAAAGACATTATGATTAGTGAGAGCACGTAAGCCTACGTTCAGTTCATATTTGATTGCGTCTTCTTAAAGGGAGTTAAGAATGTGCCTGAAATAGGCTTTTAAAGCCAATGTAGAGTAAGAGTGTTTAGAACAATAACCCTCAACCTTCCTGATGCCACGATCCTTTAATAAAGTTCCTCATGCTGTGGTGACCCCACCTCCACCATAACATTGTTTTCATTGCTACTTCATAGCTGGAATTTTGCTACTGTTATGAATCGGGCGATCCCTATGAAAGGGTTGGTGGCCACCTACAGGGATTGAGAAACACTCATTTAGGACCTAAACTTTAGGTGAACATCTCAGTGCCACCCAGAACCTTTAGCCTTGGGGCATTAGCATTAGAAAAGGTGTGGAGCCCTCCCAGAAGTACTGAATGGATTGGAGACTTAAATTGAAGGTATAAAGAAAGAAGGTGTGACATAGGGGGAGGAAAATCACTATCATCAGCATCAGCTGCCCAATTTCCCTGTGGATAAGGTCAGCAAGAAGTCAGGATACATCAGGACAATTTCTTCTTCAACCCATAGTTGGGAAAGACGCTCTGCAGATGCAGAACAAGATAATCAGACATAAGGATTTTTTTTTTAAAAGGAAACAGACTAACAGAAAACCAAATGAAGAAGAAATCCTGAGACGACAAAGTCTGACTCTGATGGAAATATCTGTCAACCAGAATGGAAGACAGCTCATGAAGTTTAATTCAAGTAGTTAGAAAGTCCTAAGTGATTTCCAAGCACAGTTGTTTTAAAAAAAAAATACACACACATGCACAGAAACAATATGAAAATATAAGCATTTTCCATTGTAGATGCTGTATCCAAACACTTACCAGAACCTGGTTTTCTTCCTTATATTTACTATAGCAATAACAAAATCTAAGTGCAAAGTAGCAACGATAAAGAGTATTGTGTAAATGTAAACGGACTTTGTTACACAAATGAATTCAAGATAGATTAAAAGAAAGATACTTTATACTCCCCCCTGAGTACCAACATTTGCCATTCCAGCACCCTTCACATGAACAGTTCAGAGTACCTTACTTATACTCAGCATGTTGCTCCGCCATCACGAGTCATTCCCTAGTGTGTTCATCACCCTTAACATCACCGAAGCTTGATATCCCCTAAGCATTCACACTCATATGGACATATCTGTCTCCTGGCTAGCGATGTTTACAAGTAGAAACTGACTCTTATTTACCTCTGGGTTCTCAAGGTCTAGCAAATGGAAGGGATTTTTAAAATATATGTTTGGTTAAATTCATTAAAATCAGAGCTCAAGAGCGTCATATTCTTTATGTGAGTGAACTGTGAAAAGGAGGGGGGAACATCACGATCCCATTGATTTAAAGCCAACGGAGGTGGACATTGAGCTAACAAGGGAAGGGTAGGGTAGGTAACTGCAGAGAGCGAAGAGGACGGTGACAACAGTCATGGGCAGTCCAGCCCCTGAGTATTTTTGTCCGATCACAGAACAAACCCACATTTGTGCTTGATCTACTAATAACCATAGCTATTATTAGCATAAGTGGTTCCCTTCCTCGGTCCTATGCAAAATTTCTGTTTTTCAGAAACTCTGAAAATTTCAGGTACTCTGAAAATTTATTTTCAAAATAAAACCAGAATAAGTGTTCAAAGGAGCGTTGAGGGTACAGTAGTCAAGCACTAGACTGCTAACGAAATTTGGGTGCTTTGATCCCAGGACATTGAGACGGCAGTCTACTTCCGTAAGGATTGCATAGCCTTGAGACCTCAGGATGTTGCAGTGGACTACATTGTAATGAGTAGAGCTACCCGAAAGAGCCCGCAGAGTCCGATGTGGATAAGTCAGATAAAGACACAAACAATAGGAGCAATTCTGTCCTCTGGGTTTGGGTTTCAAACTTTACATAGGAAATTAGATGAGCATTTCAAGGGTGTTTGCTGCACTGGAAATGTCCCTGACCTGTTGCTGCTGCAGGGTCTCTAAATTGGGAGACCCAGGGTCTACCAATTGCTTCTCCAGGGTCTACAAATTGGGAGAAATTTGTCTCTGTTGTCTGTAGAACTGATGGGTATAATTAACATTCTAAGAAATACTCAAGTAAAATTGGGAATATTTAATTCAGTTAAAATATTAGGCTTACTTTTATTTGGACAAACCAAGGCCTCCCTACACTAAAGCTGTCACAGAGGGCAGCGCGACTCTAAAGAGAAGCTACAGACAGGAGAGTGCAATTCACTGTGTCACCTTCAAGCCACCTCAGATGACTTTGGAACAAGATAAACTGATAAAATTGGGAAGTCCATTTGAGGGAGATACGTGACTCATGAAATTATTAAATATCAGAAAACAGTATCAAGTGTTGGCAAGGATGAGAAACAACCAGCTGTCTTATCTATTGCTGGTGGGCGTGTACAGATATTCTGAACAACTGTGTGACAGATTTGCCAGAGCTAAAGATAAGTATAATAAAGCTATAGCCAACCCATTCCACTTCCAGTTATTTAAAAGAGCATTGGCATCAGGCCAACTCTGACTCCTCACGGGGAGGCCTTCCTTCTACAATGTCTCTGGGTGGACTTGCATTCGTTAGGTTTTCTGTGTGTCGCCCAGTGCATCAACTACTTGCATAATCCAAGGACATCTTGACACTAAACACTTAGGGTTATATGTTTCCGGTCTTTGATGGTAGTAGCAAATGGCAGTCTCCCCAACTAACTCTAGGTACTCTAAAGTACTCTGTGGATTCCTCTCTAAAGCAATCCTTATATGGAAGGCGGGGAGATTGCTCACCCGGTCACCATGGGCCACCCCTTACATCGAGAAGGAGTGAAGGGAACTGTAAGGAAGACACATGGTGGGCTGGTCAGGAGAGTATGTCGTGCCAACGCTAAACCCTGTGTCTTAAGATTTTGTCAGTATTTCTGCTGGGATAGAGAATACTGAGAACATTCCAAGAATATATCTCTTACTCCTATAGGATTATTTTCTTCAGAAAAATTCCTTAGATTAAAGTTCCTGGATCCAAGCATATCACAGACATTCCTGCGGTTCTTGTTACAGGCTGCCTTCTTCCCTTCCAAAAAGATGGTGCCAAAGATAATAGCTCATAAAAAAGAGGCCTCATTAAAATTTGAAAATCTATTTTTAATTCAACAAACTTGTATTCAGTTCTTCTTATGTGCCACACATATCAGATCGTCAGGAAGTCAGCCGTGTCCAAATCTCCACATCGGAGTGATATGTTTACGTCAGAGAATGGCACAAGATAGTCAGTTTGTTTAGATAGCACACGGATCTTTCAGGGCAAATTTGTGGAAATGCCTCTGCCCATTATCAACTTCTCCAGCACGATTGCAGTTACCCAAATGACTCATTGTCATTTGAAAACTATCTTCAAATTAACCATATGGACACAATTCTAGGGAGTCATCCCAGATGGACTGCTTTTATTTCTTTGAGTGTGACACATCTCTGAATGGGAATTCATACCCGGTTCTCTTCCAGGGCCAGTGAAGAATTCACATGTGGTGACAGGGTACAAGGGAGTACTTAAAGAGTAATAGAAGTTTTAGAAGAGTTGGGGGCTGAACCCCTGTTGAGTGCGAGACTGCGACCCGCGGGCTTGGTGGTTCAAATCCAGCAGCGGCTCTCAGGAGCAGTGCTGGGTAGTTCCCATAACCACCAGAGGCAGTGATGCCCTGCCCCGCCCCCCCCCCCCCCACACACACACACAAAAAAGAAGAGTTGATGTGGTAAATGTGATAAGGAGTCAAATGCTGAAAAAGAAATTTCTATTTTATTATCCTTTTCTTCGGGGTTCTTACAGATGTCATACCATTCCATAGTTCTGTCCCCTCATGCAATATTGTACAATTGCTCCCACAAGCCATTTTAAAACATTTTCTTTCTTCTTGAATTTCTTGAACTTCTTGACATCAGCAACCCTTTATCCTCTCTGATCCTCCCCTACTCTCCCCCCAACAATCCTTATCTAGTTATGTATCTGCCTTTTCTTTCACATCCAATATATCTGTGTACATGGAGTTCTGTTGTTCAATCTCATTCAATGGGGTATGCAGTCATCAGTTCTATCAGCTCCCGGATCCCTCTCTTCCTGTACCTTCAGGGAACCATTTCTTCTCAAACTGTTTCTGAAGAGTTATCTATCTTGGCTTTCACTTACCAAATGTACATACACAAGTCTAACATGACTAGTGAGGTTAAACAAATAAGCTATGAAGTATGCCATAAACAGAAGGCATTATGATCTGGAGAGGTCTTACAATGGCCTTTTTAAAAATTACAACTGTAGAAAATAAAACTGGACTTTGAAATCTTGTCACCGCCTTGGTGAAAATATAAGGAAGAACCATTTTCGAAGCTGGAGTCACACTTTCAGCCTGGAATGGCAATCACTCCTGCATTCCAAGCCCCAGCCATATGAGAGGCCCAAAGGGAGAATGATAACTCCGTAAAGGTACACTTTTCTTAGAAGAAGCAACCGTCAGAGATACAACGGGCGGTGTTTGCTCAGAGATAAAGCATGGAAGGCAGGAAGGGGCCAGGAAGAAAGATGAATGGAAATGGTGAAGACAGAAAGGAAGAGTGTGGTATTGTGGAGATTGAGATCAATGTCACAAAATAAAATGTGTACGAATTGTTAAGTGAAAAACCAAGTAGCTCTGTAAACTTTCACCCAAATCACAATAAAACACTAAATTTTTTTCTGACAAGATCTCTTTTTTAATTGGAAGCTGCTGTTAGATTATGGACACATACATCTATACATAGATGAAATAATGTGTTATTTTAAAAAATGAATCCACATATAATTGCTTCATTCAGAGTTGAGTTTTATGAATGAACAAGAATTTATGATATGAGGTATGAACAACCAGACATGTGAATTGTATTCAAGCTTTAGTATTGCTAAACATTTTCAGGCTTAGGATCATAGATTATTTTTTCCATAACTAAATGTACCCTTAAAGATCAATTAGTTCAACTGCCTTATTTTACAGACTGTTTCAGTTTCATCGCTCAAGCAGAAACTTTCGATTTATGCTTCCAATTGGGTAATATGCATTTATTTCCAAAGAGCATGTTTGTTTAATTCTCCTTGGCAATGCTGTGGGTGATTTTGAAAGGTGCATAAACTGGGAAACCATTAGCGTTATTATGGAAGAGTCCAAAGTATTTAGGAATATGTTTTCATCATATAATAACAAGATGTAGAAATATTTGGCATTTACATTGGAAGGTTCTTAAAATGCATTATGAATGAAGGTCTCATTAATCTCTAAAATGTATTCACGGTTATTTGGATGCTTTACAAGTAGTGGTGGGAATGGAAATTCTGGGATCTCAACCCTATTATCCAATTATCAACACATGGTTCAAAGACATGCGTACTGTTGAGACCAGTGAACTGTCTAAAATGTCTTTCTGGTGTTTGCTGTATCATGCATACTAAGATCAAATGGTTTCAGTTGACTAGCCATAGTATAGCAGAAAAGATTAATTAACATCCTAATTATCATTTTCTGCTAAATGGCATCTTGTCTAACTCGTGCTTCAGTAGAAAGCAAATGTTAACTAAAGTTGTTCCAGTAAGAAATAGAAGAGTTATGAAATGGAAATGGGAAATGGTAGCCAAATGACACATAAAACCATATCAGTTTTTAATTAACTGATAATCTAAAGTCAAAGTAAAGAAACAAATTAAGCAAATAGACAATTATAACCATACATTTAAAGAGAAAAGAAAATTAATGAATTAGGTAATTGTCCTTTCCATGAGATTAGACACATTCATCAAAAGTAATTAAAACAAGTGACAAGTATTAATGTAGCAGATGGGCATTGGCCTCCATTCAAGTATTCACTCAAAACAAGATCACTTTGTTATTAAACTGGCATTCCATAATGCTCACCTTCCTGATATCATCGCTGAACACAAAGAAGATGCTTAAGCAAATGAGGTGAAGAAAGCTAATGGGGTCCGGCTATCAAAAGATATAGCATCTGGGGTCTTAAAAGCTTGAAGATAGGGGCTGAGCCCCAGTGGCGTAGTGGTTGTGTGCGGGACTGCGGCCCACTCGGATGGAGGTTTAATTCCAGCAGCGGCTCCACAGGAGCAAAGGCTGGGCCTCCTACTCCCACCACCAGAGGGCAGTGATGCCAAAAAAAAAGTTTGAAAATAAACTAGAAGTCATCTAGCTCAGAAGCAACAAAGCCCATGTGGAAGAAGCACACCAGCCTGTGTGATCATAAGGTCTCAGGCATCAAAGAACAAAAAAGTGTATCATTTTGAATGAGTGGGAGTGCAGTTTGGGACCCCAAAGCCCATCTGTAGGCAACTGATCCTTACCTAAGGGTCATGGGGAGGAGACAAGCCAGTCACGGTGCAGTGCACCAACGATGAAACATACCACTTTAGTCTAGTTCTTTATTGCTTCCCCCCTCCACCCACCCACTATCATGATCCCATTTCTACCTTAAAAATCCAATGGTGAGGCTGGGCCTCCTACTCCCACCACTGAGAGCAGTGATGTCAAAAAAAAAAAAATCCAATGGTGAGAGTGGTAATATCAGGAGAGTGGAGGGCAGGTGGGGTAGAAAGGTGGAACCAATCACAAGGATCTACATATAACCCTTCCCGGGGTGACAGACAAAAGAAAAGCGGGTGAAGGGAGATGTCGGACAGGGTAAGATATTACAAATCATGATAATTCATAAATTATCAAGGGTTCATGAGGGAGGAAGGGCAGGGAGAGAGGAGGAAATGAGGAGCTAATGCCAAGGGCTCAAGTAGAAAGCAAATGTTTTGAAAATGATGGCAACATATGTACATGCCTGAGAAAATGGATGGATGTATGGATTGTGATAAAAGTTGTATGCGCCCCCAATAGAATGGTTTTTTAAGTGACAAGTAACTAAATTCTCTCACTATTCTGAATAAATATAGCATGGAAGAACATTTTCTTTTAATTCAAATTTGATCATTAAAGTGTAAGATCTGAAGGAGTTGACCTCAAAACATTCAATTCATAGAGGACCCCCATGACAATGCACAAAATGCATAAGGTTGGGAGTTGGAGTGAGAATAATCTGGGTTTGCATTGTAACATCACCCCTTCATTGGTGGATTCTGTTACTTCTTTTGTCTCTCATTGGACAGCTAGCTATTGAGCACCATCTATACCAAGCACTTCCTGGAAAGTGGAGCTAGAACGCAACATAAGTAAATCAGCCATGATTTTTGCCCTCAAGGGACTTACATTTAGAAGCAGGAGAGAGTCAAATCAAAAATCAAATCCACTGCCAAAGTGTCCATTCTGACCAAGCAGCCCTTAGGACAGATTCAAACTGTCTCATTGCATTTCCAGTGCTGCACTCTTTACAGAACTCAATAGCTGCACCTTTTGCCCGAGGAGCAGAGGAGCTAATGGATTTGGACTGCTTATCTTTCAATTAGGAGCTCAGTGTTTTAACCACTGTACTGAAAGGGCTCCTGAGAGACAATCAAGCAACCAAAATCAAAACCACAACCAAGCTTACCACCAGAGTAGATTCTGACTCACAGGGGCTCCTTGAGAGGAATAGAAAGCCCTGTCTTCTGAGGTTGGTGGTTTCTAACTGCTGACCTTGAATGGTTAGCAGCCCTGTGAGAAACCACTAGACCCCAATGGCTTCTGACATGAAGCAACAAATATAAATCTATAAACGAAACTAACTAAATCTAAGAATTGTAACACTGAAGATTAAAGGAAGTGACAGAAAAATATTGAAATCGATGACTCAGCAAAGGAGAATTTTGTCCTGATGAAACACACAATATTCTTCTGGTTCATTGAGGCGTCCTTACGTTCAATATCGTGATCCCAGCTCAACTGTGGTAGTTACAAATTGGGGAGGGGTGGAGTCCAGCCTGTCAATCAGGTCATAGTCAATGAGGCCTCTGTGTGGGCATGGCCTTCTCCTGGGGATTCTGGGACCTTCTTCCTTCCTCCATGGAAATGGAACAAACATATTCCCTGGGAGACATTCCTGGTGACAAGCCACATGGAGTTACACTGATAAAGCTGAAGCCCGGGAGCTGGGGGAGTCACGTGGAGATCCATGCCAGTGCTGAGATGCTTCCATCACCACTGGATCCACAAGACTTTGCACACACTGGCCTCTGATCTATCTGCATTCTGCATCACTACATGTGCTGCGTGAGTCTGAAGAGGAATTTACAGACTGGTGTCGGACATATACGCTAATATTGGACTTAAGGACTTGATTTGGACTGGGCTGAGATGTTTTCTTAATATACAACTACTCTTTGATCTAAAGTTCTCTCTTACACATATATGAGTTTGTTTCTCGAGTCAATCCCGGGCTCACATATCTATCTTACAATTCCAGCTAGACCAGAGCAGGTTTACTGCTACAGAAGGGAGCTCGCAACACGTGGAATCCAGAATAGATCTACTCCTCAGGAACAGACATGGAAGTAGTGATACCAAGAGGGTAGGGAAAAGGGGGGGGCAAGAAAGGGGAGAAAAGGGGGAACCAATCATGATCAATGTATAATGTGCCCCCCCCAAAGGGGAAGAATAACAGAAATATGGGTGAAGGGAGACAGCTGTCAATGTAATATATGAAAAATTTTTTAAAATTATAATTTATGAAGGGTTTGGGAGCCTGGGAGAAAAAGGGGGAAAAGAGCTAATACCAAGGGCTCAAACAGAAAGAAAATGTTTAGAAAATGATGATGGCAATATATGTACAAATATGCTTCATAAAATTGATGAAGAGATTGTTAAAAGCTGTGAGAGCCCCCAATAAAATGATTTAAAATATATATTAGAACTGTCTCTGAAACTAGAATTTAAAATTTTTAATGTTTTTCTTTATTCATTTACTCAATGATTTTTGAGCTGCTCATTAAATTAAGTAGGGACCCTGGTAGCACTGTTGAATAAGCATTGAACTACTAAAGAGTTACAGTCTTGCAAACCTTATACAGGGTCACAATAAATCTTCTCAAGAACAGTAGGTTTGGATTTTGTTCTTTTGGTAAGTTCATGACAATTGAACAGGAGTCACAGTACTGCAAGTCATAGTCCAGCCCGTAAGGGTTACTCTATATGGCCATGCTTGATGCTTGCTCTCATGAAAAGATCAATAAAGATATAGGAAAATACATTGCTATTGCAAAGTATAGTGAAGAAACCAGATGGTGTTTGTTTATCAGAATAGTATCTGGCATCTTAAAGCTTGACTTCAAACAAGCAGCCAATTTAATTGAGTCCTCAACTAAGACTACATGGATGAAGCACAAAAGCTCATGTGATCCAATAATTTTAAATAATCAAATCTAAAACCAAAGGAGGGACCTTTGAACACCTGGTTTGTAAAAGGCTACCGTTGACAGTGGAAGCCCAAAATCCATTGACAGGGTCCACACATGACCTCCAGTGAACTCCCTTTGATCATAGTGAAGGGGTGTGACTAACCTTGTTATCAGACGGAGAACATTGTAAAACTGGTTATGTTACTGTTCCTCTTGCAGACCTATTTGTTTTTTGGCAGAAAAAAAGAGCCATAGAGGTAGGTTCATTGTCAGGTCTGAAAGTGTCCAAGGGCCACCAGTTTCTGTCCAAAAAGAAGCCTGGCTAATACTCCCTTTTGTGTATTGAGGACAATCTTAGTAAGGCATCTCAGGTGTTCCTTGGCTATCAGGGTTGAGTCAAGTAATTTCCACATCTCTAAGAAATACTATAATCTCTTTTGAAATGACAATAGTCATTTTATAAAAATAATGCCTTGGTTTATGGTAATTGCTATTCTTTGCTGAAAGTCTGCTAATTATTTTTTCATTTCCTGTTTTATTTTTAATAACATCTGAACTAATAAATCATAAAAAAATTCATGTTTTAAATTAAAATATCAAATAAAGAAAAAATGCATCTGATTGCAATCAGATGACAAGAAAAGTCACCTATAATACTATTGCTATTAATATTTTTATTTAGGTTCTTTCTAGTCTTTTACAATGTGAACATTAGCCCCCTAACCCTAACTCCACATCCCACAATTAGATATGGCAGTTGTGACTATGCTTTAACTTAAGAAGTTAATGAAATCTCAAAGGTCCTTTAGATTGACAAGTGATGAAGTCAGGGAAGCCTACCTTTCACTCTCCCAAATGAATTAGCAATATTATAAAAATCTCACAAAGTTCGACCCAAAACAAGATTCTCCCATATATGTTCTTGTTGCTAAGTCTTTAGATGTTAATCTTGTGGTTCTTGATTGAAAGGAAAGCATTCATCCGGCAAGTGACTTGGACAATTTTACCTAACAAAAAAAGAGTCACCTTCAGGAATATGGCCTGATCATGGAAGACCCCCACCACCTCTACCTCTGAAAGCTCGTTTTGAAGGTAAGCTTTGAGCCAGACTGGATTCCCAAAAGGAACCTGGACCCGAATGAATCCTTCTGGGATCTTCAGACAGTAGGCCAAACCAGCTTTGGAGAGCAGGGTTTTGGACGTGGTTCATGTCTGACTGACCCTGACCCGTTGAAGAGCAGCAACCCATTGACTTGAAATTCAGGAGCAGATCTCTCTCCTCCTTTGTATTACTTACACAACAACACGTGACAACAATAAGAGCTTCACACTCGAATGCAGAAACACATGCTTTTATGCCACACAAAGACGTGTGTCTGGGCTTTACAAATGCACTTAGGTGATTAAAACCCGGAAGCTTTTCTTTACAAGATTTTAAAATTTGATATAATTTATTTGTTTTGGTTTTTTTGTTTGTTTGTTTGCTTGTTTTGGGGGGGCATCACTGCCCTCAGGTGGTGGGAGTAGGAGGCCCAGCCTTTGTTCCGTGGAGCTGGAATCGAACCTCCATCCCAGTGGGCCGCAGTCCTGCGCTCAACCACTACGCCACCGGGGCTCAGCCCAATTTGATATAATTTAAAAGAGACTAAATGATCAAATGATAAATGAAAGTAGCTGATAAAATACAACAGAGAACCTCTTGCTGATAAAAGGTGTCCCCAGCAGTCTTCCTAAAAGTGCATTATTTTCCCAGTTGCCCCTGGTAAAGGGATCTGGCAGGTCCCTGCATCTTTTAAGGCCCCAGGAGTCAGGCTGCTGTCTCGGGCCAAGGGTTCCCCATTGGAGGTACATGAGTGCCACCTAGTGTCATTTGTGAAAGCTGACAGGGTCTGGCTGGCCCAGACCATCTAGTTCATGGACATCTCCAGGAAGTCAAGGGCCGCACTTGCTGTGATCGTTTGACCACAGACTAGGTGCTGAGCCAGAACTGGGAATCAGTCTTCGGTTTCAAGTCTCTTCAGCTGGTCATCATCCCTGGAGTTGGAGTCAGACATCTAAGAGACTATGTCTCTGAAGGCAGGCTACACCTGAGAGAACCCTGGTGATGCAAAGGTTAAGCACTCAGTCAGTAATGGAAATGTTCTGGCCTATCCAGTAGCTTTGCAGGAAGATCTACCTCCATAAAGACCGCAGTCTAGAAAACCCTATATGGCAGCTCTAATTTGTCCTACAGGGTCAGTATGAATTGGAATTGACTTAAGAGCACACAACAAAAAACTTTCCAGAACCTCAGGCTTCCCATATGTTAAACCCCTAATGAATATTAGCGTCTTTCTAAAGTCTTTGAGACACCTGAGTAACAGAATAGAATGTGAACCCTGGGCTAGGTCCCCACGGTCTGCTCCTTTCCTCCATGGAACACCCTGTTTCTAAGGCATCCATAGCGCTCGGCCTACACCATCAGCTCTGGTTTAGGGATGATGCCTCATCCATACTCTCTTTGAAGGTGTTCTGCCTTTAGCCCCTACATTTTTGGAAGGAACAGGTCTGAAAGTATCTTGGAGACGTGTAGGGAAAGCGCCAGTGGAACAAATGAGGCCCTGCTTTCCAGTGGTAGGGATTTCTCTATAGCTGCAAGTAGATCCACTCTCACTGAATTGATTCAAAGTCTTGGTGGCCCTCTAAGACAGAGTAAGACGGGCTCCCTGGCGTTTGGAGGCAGCCACTCTTTCTGGGCGCCAAGAGCCACACCTTTACCCCAAGGAGCAACTGGTGGATTTGAATGGTTGACCGTGAGGTTGCCAGCCTAACACAACATGCAGCTTCTTCCTAGAAAGTGTTCATCTCACCCCCCCCTTTTTTAATTAAAAGAACATTTTATTTTGTAGCTTTTAACTCTTATAACAATAATCCATACATCGATTATATCAAGCATATTTGTAAATATGCTACCATCATTCTTTTCTAAAAATTTACTTTCTATTGAGTTCATGGTATCAGCTTCTCTTTTTTCCCTCTCCCCAACCCCTTGATAAATTATTTTCTTATATTATACCAACCACTTCCTCCCTTCCTTCAGTTTCTGTTGTTCCTTCCCCTGAAGGGGTGGGTCTGATTATGTGTCAATCATTGAGATTGGTTCCCCTTCTTCCCCCTTTCCCCACCATCCCCCCACCCTCCTGGTATCGCTACTCCCATTCCTCTTGTTGGATTCCACGTGCCATGAGCGCTTATTGCTCATCCCTTTTGCGTGCTTGCTTGCTGCTGGTACATTTTTTTATGTAATTTGTTTTTATGCTGAGTCAGACTCTACATATTAACAAGATCTCCAGGTGCTCCTTAGAGATCCCCAGGTGATGCCCTGGCTTAAAGTTAGTCGACGGCGAGGGTCTCCCTGTTGCCTGTGTATAAGTATCACTTGTGGAATTTGAGAAATAGACCTGCGTTTGAGTCTGAGACTAAACCAATGGAGTCAGGATCTCTGAGGTTGAAATTCCAGCATTTCTTATTTGATGCTCAGAGAATGAAAAATCATAGTGATATGTACAACTTTCACTGGATAAAAAACAAACAAACACATCCACGGTCATTGGGTCAATTCTGGCTCACAGTAGCCCTATATAGATTCCACAACTGTACTTTTGCCTGTGGAGTGGCTGGTGGTTTTGAAACACCAGTCTTTTTGTATTGTTTTGTTTGGGGGGGCATCACCGCCCTCTGGTGGTCGTGGGAGCTACCCAGCACTGCTCCTGAGAGCCACCGCTGGATTTGAACCGAAAGTACCCCTCTTTTGGTGAGCTAGAAGCCCGGTGCTTTTAGCCATGGTACCACTAGGGATGGGAAGTTGGTAATCTCACACACACCCCCATCCCAAGACTCAAACAGGACTTGGCATATTCCATAGTGCTAAATAAAGACTTATTGAAAGAGACATGTTCAAACTGAGATGGCACGATGGAGTGCCTGGGCTGCTGACTAGTTCAGGATTCTCTTAGAGCGGTACTTGACACATATCTCTGAAGAACCACAAGTCAACTTAAAAGCAAGAGAAGCAGGGACTATATATAAATGAAAAAAAAAAAAAGCATTTGTCTGAGCCCCAGTGGCGTAGTGGTTGTGTGCGGGACTGTGGCCCATTGGGTTGGTGGTTCAAATCCACCAGCAGCTCTCCAGGAACAAGGCTGGGCCTCCTACTCCCACCAGAGGGCAGTGATGCCCCCCTTAAAAAAAAGAAAGAAAAGAAAAAGTAGTGATAAGAACGAATACCATGCAGCTATATCTGAAATTGTGCATCATTCTCCACCATCTTTTGCTTTTTTCAGAAAAGTGACAATTGAGCTGAGGTGAACTGAGGGTCTAACTTGATGCTAAAAGTAAACAAACAAACAATGAAAAAACCAGTTGCCATCAAGTTAATTTCAACTCATGGAGCTTCCATTTTGCAGAGTAAAGCTGTGCTACATAGGGTTTTCAGTGACTGATCTTTTGGAAGAGGATCACCACAATTTCTTTATTTTGGCAAGAAACTCGTGGTTGGCTTCAAACTGCCAACCTTCCTGTGAGTAGTCAGATACTGAGTCATTGACAGATGTTGTGTTGCAATTGTTGCTGGTTGCTCTCTGCTCAACTCTGACTCTTGGAAACCCCATATCTTTTAGAGTCAAACTAATCTAGCGAGTATGACTTTCAAAAGCAGATCACCAGGCATGCCTTCTGAGGTGCTGCTGGGTGTTTTAAACTCTCAAACTTTCGTGCCACACAGTGTGTGCGCGCACGCACAGGGAGAGGCAAACTTTCAAGGCAGAGGAAATAACATCTATAAGGGTAATGTGTTGAAAGAGAGTTGCTTGCTCAAGGAACACCGAGGAGACCCCCATGTGGTTGTTAGGTGGCACGCTAACCTCTAGTGACCCCATGCAGAACATAGTGACACCTTTGCTCTTTAACTCTTTAGAGAGGCCCTTTTACAGCAGATTTCCCCAAAGCAAATCCTAGTGTGGTTTCTTGACTGCTACTTCCATAAACATTGATTGTGGATCTACGTGAAACTGATTTCCTGACAACTTCAATCTTTTCTCTGGGTATCCTGATGGTCCAATTGTGAGCAATAAATACCATTGTGAGGACACTCTAGCCTTGGTGAGAGAGAGGTCAAGCTGTGCTAATGAATTTGTTTTCCTCATGAGAACGCACCTGTTCATTCTTAGAGGGCTTTGCTATGAGAATCTCATTGGAAAACATTACCCCATCCGTCCTAAAAGCCTCACCATACCCTTCTGTCTTCTGTTTATCCCCCCAAAACTCAAAGAACATGGAAAAAGAACACAATTTGAGTTCCTCAGGGATGGCCAAACCACTATTTTGAGGTGGTATGACGCTCTGAACACAGAATTCTTCTGGAAAGGGTTAGAGAGATGAAAGTGTAGATGACCTATGTGAAGGGAATGTCAAGAAATAATAGCTTCACATTCTGATGCCTTTGTTTAATGTTTCAATGATTTTGTTGCCAATACTTTTTTACTTGTTTGTATAACTCTTGAAAGATATAAGATGGTATATGCTGTACCCCAGGAAAAAGCCCTTTAAATCACACCAGGGTGTGGCATGCGTCATGGTGGTGACTTAAGTCAGGGCGATACATTTCACTCTAATCCTGCCTCACTAACAAGGCGAGCATGACCTCACCTTCTCTCACGGAACTTCATCCTGCACATTTGGCAGAGGCAGACATTGGACTTGACAACACAGCACGAAGTGGCGGAGAATCACACAATAGAGAATCCTGGTCCAGACAAGTTGACACATACTTGGGGGAGGGTACAATTTGATCCATGAAATTCTACCCTTTGCCTCCCCCAAATTCCTGTCTGTGTGTGAGCACTTTTGCCCGATCATATCACCCTAAAATTCTTCAATAACATCAAATACAAATTCGATCCTGGGGCAAATTGCTTTTCATCTATGAACCTGTGAAATTCGGGCTACAAATTACTTGCTTCCATAGTACAAGGGTACAGCAGGCACAGGGTGGACACTGCCATTCCAAGTGGGAGAAAATGGAGCAAAAGAAGAAATAACACCACAGAAGCAAATTACACAGAACAATTGACATCAGCTCCTAAGATTCAGAAATAATCCTCTGCTCTCAAAACCCACCTAGGCAATGCCTCGGCCCTCTGGACTTGGGTTCTTTGGGCACGCTCTTGGGATCTGGGTGGAAACTCCTTGCCTGTCCACCTTCCAGACCCACTAGGAGTACAACTCTGCCCTCTCATCTTTGAGCGGTGCCATTTTCTTATTCAAACTCAGTGGCAAACCCACCTGCTTGGCCCCAGCAGGCCCGGTTCTGCTGCCCCTCGGCATTCCCATGGCCTCATCTTTGAGCAGTGCATCTGACTTGGTTCTCATGCATGGCAGCTCCACCTTTGGAGACCCAGCAGGGTGTGGTTCTGCCCTTTCAGACCCCAGAGAGCATGACCCAACTCTTTGACACTGAGATAGTTCTGCTTCCTGTGTTCCTTGGCAGCTTAGAAGCTGCTTTCTAGTTCCTTATCCTGTCGGCCCCTCGCTCCTTGGGGCCCTCTTCTCTGGTGACTTCGCCCTCCTTTTTTTATCCATTGTAAGATAAAAGGTGGGACTCAAGCAAGGGTGTCATTTCAGTCAGGGTGGTGACTTGAGTAAGAATGTGACTTGAGACCTCATGTAAGGGTTAAACGTGAATCATATTCTCCTGCAAGGCAATGACTCATCCTGATTCTGCCACATTAACTCACAGAGGCTCGGATTTACATCACCTATTAATGGAGAATTATTCTTTAGAAAATGGAAGACATTCATTCACATAAAACTAGGAAACATGGCCTGAGATAACTCATTTTTGGAGGGACACAATTAAATCTGTAACACAGATTGATCAATGCTCTCACCCACTAACATGTCATGTGCTTTCCTGCATTGGATCACGTGACTTCCTCCTGGAAGTTCTTTCCCATAGTCCCTACCGATGGACACTCTTAACCAAGTAAGCTGTGAAGATATCTTGGGGGGGAAAAAATCCTTTCTAGATGGAGGAAATGGTAGAAGTGCAGAATAGGTGAGGCTTCATAGGACATTGCAAAGACAAAGGACAAAGGAAGTGCCATTAATTATGCAAAAATTGATTTTTGTCTCTGTTGACAGATTATCATCAAATGCTTGCTACAAATCAATGATTTCTTAAAGGAATGTTTTTTATGCAGGAGAAAATTCTTTTACTTCTGGCTAAAATATTTTGCCCCTTCTAGGAAGTATGTCATAAGGGGGAGGTTCGATTTGCATCCTTGAGAATACTGTGCACTTAATCACAGTAAGAAAATCTGAAGTAATGCTCTGCCCCTACCTAACATACAAATATGTACCTACACGTAAACAAACACACACACACACACAGATGGTGTTGACCAGCCCAGGGATAAGGGTATATCAATTTATCTAAAATTAGAGACAAGATGGATGAGAGAAATCCAATAGGGAATGATTGAGAGTAATGTAACAGAGAGAAAATACTGAAACCCAAATGGAGGCTGAGCATGATAGTGGGACAGGAGGAAAGTAAAAGAAAATAGAGGAAAGAACTGGGGGGTAAAGGGCATTTATAGAGGTTTAAATACAGGCATGTATATAGGTGCATATATTTATATGTGACGATGGGGGAAATAGATCAACGAACATATACATACAGGCTTAGTAGTAGAACAGCAGATGGGCATTGTACCTCCACTCAAGTACTTCCTCAGTGCAAGAACACTTTGTTCTATTAAATTGGCATTCCATGATGTTCACCTCCCCGACACGATCATTGAAGACAAATATGTGCATAAGCAAAGGTGGTGAAGAAAGCTGATGGTGCCTGGCTATCCAAAGATGTAGCATCTGGGGTCTTAAAGTCTTGAGTAAACAAGCAGCCATCCAGCTCAAAAGCAACAAAACCTACATGGATGAAGGACACCAGCGTGTGGGACCATGAGTTGTCAAAGGGATCAGTGATCAGGGTTTAAGAACTAAAAATCATAAGATTGCCTGCTCACTTTCCTGTTATGATCACTGAGGACAAATGTGTGCATAAGCAAATGTGGTGAAGAAAGTTGATGGTGTCCGGCTATAAAAAGATATAGCAGCTGGGGTCTTAAAGGCTTGAGTAAACAAGTGGCCATGCAGTTCAGAAGCAACAAAGTCCACATGGAAGAAACACACCAGCCTGTGTGACCACAAGTTGTTGAAGGGATCTGGTGTCAGGCATCAAAGAACTAAAATTATATCATTATAAAAAGAGGAGAGCACAGATTGGCGACCCAAAGCCCATCAATAGGTGAAGCGACATCCTCTTATAGAGGGGTTGCAGGGAGGAGATAAGCCAGTTAAAGTACAGTGTAGTAACAATGAAATATGCATCTTTCCTCTAGTTCTCAAATGCTTCCTCCCACCCACTATCATGCTCCCGGTTCTACCAGACAAGTCTAACTAGAGCAGGGGATGTACACTGGAGTCGGAAACATGGGGAATTTAGGATAGATGTTCCCTTAGGACTAAGGATGGGAGTGGTGATACTGGGAGGGTGGAGGGATGGTGGAATAGAAAGAAGGAACCAATTTCAGGGATCTACATATAACCTCCTCTCTGGGGCAAGGCCAACAGCGGAGTGTAGGGACACATTGGACAGTGTACGATATGAAAAAGCAATAGCAACTTATCAATTATTAAAGGTTCATGGGGGAAGGGGGAAGGGAAATATGGGGAGCTAGAACTGGGGGAGGAAGGTGGAGGGAGGAAGTTTTGAGAGTGATGATGGCAACAAGTGTGCAAATGAGGCCTGCATACAATTGATGTGTGTATGGATCATAAGGGGAGGTGTATGTGTACCAAATAAAATGATTCTTTAAAAAAAGGGAGGGAAGGGGGAAGGAGGGGCTTATACCAAGGGCTCAAGTGGAAAATGTTTGGAAATGAATCTGGCAACATGTGTACAAATGTGCTTGATACAGATGATGTATTGAATGTTATAATGGCTGTAAGAGCCCCTAATAAAATTATTTTTAAAAAACCACACACACACACACACACACACACACACACACACAACAAACCCATTGCCATGGAATCAATTTCAACTCATATTAGCTAGTAAATATGTACCAGATAGCCTCATCTCTCTCCTGAGCAGTGTCTGCTGACCTTGAAGTTAGTACTCCAAGGCTTACCTAATGTTACCACCGTTACATAAAATAGAACTAACAAGTTAATATATCTTCTTGAAATTTTTTGTTAGTAACACAAATATGGCAACACTTTTTTTTTCTTTATGAAGAGGTAGTTGTTAAATCATGAAAATAGAAAAATATTTGCATGTTTGGTTCAACTATATGGATTTCATAACCATTCATTGTAAATTCATAGAGTTCTGGAGGATTAAATGGGCTAAAGTAAGTGTTTAGAACTATGTAAGGCACATAGTGCTAAGTATTTGTAGAAGGAATGTTACATTAAGTGTATATGCATTACTTGTTCATTTCATTATAAAACAAATATATTGTGTTCCATCTATGTATCTGGGACTATGACTAGCATGTATTTCCTGCCCTGTAATTGTAGCATAAGTTAGTTTTTCTTTCAACAATGTATACCCATTTTGCTTTGTGACATTAGATATAATCCCTTAAATGTAATCATACACTTCCCTTTTCCTCCATGTGTTCCCATTTCCCTCTGTTCCTCTTTCCTGCTTCTTCCCGATTTCTGAGCTTCGTTTTCAAGCAAACGCTGCCCTGTGAGGTTTATAGAGTTGACTGTACGAAGAAGCGCCTTCTTTTCGGGGGTCATCGGCCTGACTATCATTTGACTGAAAGTTACGCCTTGGGAGTAGGCTTCAAGAGTTTCTACCTTCTTACGGGTCAAAAGCTTGGCATTCCACTCGTCTCTATCAGACCAGTAAGCCATCTTTTTCTTTCTTTTTTATAAGGCATTATAAATTTAAAGACGTACTAAGCTGGTTCCAAAGATCTCATGGTCTACTGGAGAAACCACAGATTATCGTATTGTTAAAATAACGCTTGATAAATGTAGTAATCTAAGTACATGTAAGGGGCAATAATATCAAGAAGCAGTGCAGTGACATGAAATTACTTGCTATGGCTCTTCTCTCCATAGACCTTATAACGCCTAGGAAATGGCTGTGTGGGGTCGGGCAAATCAGGTGTATCCAACTTGGAACTGGTCAGTTTTTCCATTGCCCTAGATATAGTGTGAGCTATCTCAGAAGCAAGAAAAGAAACCCCCATGACCAGCCGAAAGGAAAGCCACAAGCAGAGCACATCCAGCTCTCTGTGTGGAAAGCAGAAGCCGCAGAGACTGTGAGACAGAAGCATGGCTTTCTCTTCCCTAAACAAGTAAAGGTGAGTGTCTTTCAGGAAGGGGCTCATTGGGAGTTTGTCTGTGCTAAAGGAGCTTTGTAACTCCTATCTGAGCAGGGCAAAGGCCAACCAACAACGTCGCTGAGGCCAAGGACCTGGGAGAAAGCACGGCTGGGGAGGGGCACTGTGCACACAGTCCTAACCTCCTCCATGCTTCTGGTCCCGACTGGTAACTTGTTAGCTTCACAAAGAAAAGCCCAGGAGCATGGGCATTGTCTGTGAGTTCTGAGTGGTCCTTGTGATGGATTATCCAACCTAGAAGCCGAGTGCTGTGACAGAGTAAAGGATATTGGAAAGTGGAGGCATGTGTGACCTTGGGGCTGACAAGGAAATGGATTCTCTTTCTCCCTATGGAGCTGTGGAAGGCCAAACATGGCCTCCAGGCCACTGCCTCGAATAGAAGCAAATAATTATGTTTGGGAGAGAGACTTACAGAAAAATGTTGCTCAAGAATTATGACTATATATTTTGATGAACAGGAGCAATTATTTGAGGGAGATTAGTAGAATGTAATACAGTAGCATATATATACTTTAGGTAAGACATGAAGCTATGGAATCTCAGGCATATTTGGGGCCTAGACATGGCTAAAATATAATTCATTAAGGCAAAAGACAGTGCTTTAAGATGGACCTGCTCAGGAGGCATCGTCTCAGCAGTAAGGAATTTGGACATTCTTTATAGATAGTGAAGTATTATTGAAAGACTTCAGGTGAATTTCCATTTTAGAAAATGTATAGCAGGAGGAATAAATTCATATGTCTCCAAGAACCAATCAAGTAATAAATGTGCACATTGAGTTTAGTCTAATGTGATAGTAAATACTGAGGCAGCAAATTGAAGCTTGTATAAAGGCATTGAAGGGATTATAAACAACAGCAAATTTAAAAATCACAATGTCAATTCAGCTTGAGATCTGCTGGTGTGAAGCCTTGATGTGGAGGTACAGTGGGGAAGATCATGGAGGGATCTGGAGCTTCATGAACAAATCTGTTCCATAAATGATGAAGAAGAACAGAAACAAGAGAAAAGTTGGAAGGGTGGGAAGGAAGGAATTGACTTGAAAATATAAGCAGTTAGGAAAGGGAAAAATTTTGATTCAATCTGATGACCAATTATATAGCAAGGAATAAAGAAAGAATTCCCTCATTCCTGGCTCTCATGACTGAATGCACAATGAAAATTTGCACTTCTACAAAATAACGGGTAGGGACTGGGTGCAGGTAGAGATAATGAGTTGAGTTTGTTACATGTTGACTTTAGAATGTTTGTGGGTCATTCAAGTCCAAGTTTCAGTCAATGGTTGAATTTGTTGATAGATCCAGAGTGTACAACAAAATTCAGAATTAGAAACTCAGATGTAGGGTTCATCAAAATATGGGTGGCAAGTAAAACAAGAGAAATTGTTGATACTGTCTAGAAAAAAATGTGCAAGCAACATGTAGAGATAAAATTCTTAATCTGAACTTTTGAGACTTTGCATCTATAGTTTTATGCTTGGGATATCCCAAGGATTTCCATTTAATTTCACATTTCTTTTATGTCTATTTGAAATATAGATATTAGAATAGTAAATTATAAAATTCAGCACAGGCATTAGAGAGATTGAGGGGACAGTGTAGTGTAGTGATTAAGTACTTGACTGCTAAAGATCAGTGGTTAAAACCCATCAGAGAACGGGAGGAAAAAGTCCACATGATCTGCTACTGTAACAGACATAGCTTATGAGTCCTCTCTCCTGCAGGGTAACTATCATCAGAAATTGACTCGATATCACACAACAATATTAGAGAAATCAGCCACAAATTAAAGAAATTCTGCACCTATTTTCTACATATTTAAAAGTAAGCATGCATATCATGTTCTGTAATTCCTTTGTAAACAATTAAATTAGATAACTATTGATATACTTTATTTGGCAAGGCATAGGCCAACAGAATGTGAAAATTGCTGAACAATATCATTAATAACACATTCAAGTAAAATGGATGCAGCAATACATCTAAAGGTAACTGTCAAGAATTCAAATTCATTTCAAAAGCGAACAAGGAATGAGAAATTTCATTATGGATATCAGATGGATTTTGGATGACAGCAGAAAATACCAGGAAGATAGTTACATGGACTGTCAACTGTGTGGATTGTAACAAATTATGGATAATATTGCAAACAATAAAAATTACAGAATACTTCATTGTGCTTATGAGATAGTTAGGTTTATTGTGCCAACCTGACCACTAAGAGCATGTAGGATTAATCAGGTCGCAGTTTGATTCAAAGACAGAGCGATAGATGCTCTGCGAAGCCCACCCCCTTCCTTCTTGCTCTATGGTGATCTGAGCATACTGCTCCTTTTTTAAAAAATCATTTTATTGGGGGCTCATACAACTCGTATCACGATCAATATATACAGCCATTGTATGCAGACCACATTTGTGCACTTGCTACCTTTATCGATCTTGAAATACCTCCCTCTACCTAGGGCGTTGGCATCAGCAACTCATATTTCCCCTCCCTTCCCACTCCCCCACCCCCATGAATCCTTAATAGTTTACACTGTCCAATATGTCCCCACCCCAGGGAGGAGGTCACATTTAGATCCCTGAAATTGGTTCCTCCTTTCTACTCCACCTTCCCTCCACCCTCCCAGTATCACCACTCTCACCACTGGTCCCGAAGGGATCATCTCTCCTGAATTCCCCATGTTTGGGGCTCCTATTTGTATCAGTGTGCATCCCTTGGTCTCAGCTAGTTCTCTTAACCTGTGAGTTACACCATCTGCGGGCCAAGCCAACCTGTGAATCGTGGCACTAGAATGTAGCGTAATAAGAACTTGGATACAAGTCAAAACTTCAAGGATACACATTCGAGGTCAAAATAATCTGCAAACAGGTGTTTTGACAATCAAAAGAATGTCTAGCCTGGAGTTTGTTTGATCTCTTTTCTTTGCTTTGTGCATTATATTTTTACTGCACCTGGTTTTTTAAATAATGTTGTTCCAAGAATGTTACTTATCAAAATTTTAAATTCTGAGTACATGCATGCAACCAATCACGTATTCCTAAATCTTAGTATAAATAAAAGAAAGGACACAGCTCAGTCCTTCAGTGCTGTCATTGCGAGTTACAGTTCTTTGCCTTACATTCATTCCGTGTGCGTCTCGTTGCCCTGCATCTCCATTCATTTACAACACTAGAGCTTGAAGCTCCTTTGAGACCTGCTTCGCCATGCTGCTGGTGTATACATTGCTTGAACTTGACACTGGTGGATCCTGTTGTCTTGCATTCTTGCATTTGATCTCCCATCCAGGCCTCCTTCACTAAGCTCCTGAACTACTGACTGTTGGTGACCCACCCTGCTGCTTGCTACCTGTGGGCAGACACTGCTTTCCTTGCCCAAGGGAGGATTCTGTTGTCTGCTTCCTTGACCGTGGATCTGGAAGCCCACGTAAGTTAACAGTATATTAACTGTTCCACCTAACTGAGTTGAATTGAACCCTCTGCACTGCTGTGTGGACTAATTAGGTGTAATATTCCTTCTCACTGTATAAATATATATGTATATATAATCATAAGTATGCTGGTTTTGTTTCTCTAGAGAACCTTGTTTGACACATATTTTATGGAATCTTTATGTGGGGCAAGAGGCAGTCATTTGAACAGAACAAAGGCAGACTGCTTGGTTTAAAATTGAAAAAGGTGTGAGGTAGGATTGGTTCCTTTAACCATACTTAATCAAGCTGTCTACTGGGAAAATAACATAAGAAGCAGAACTACTTAAGGAGGAAATCACAGTCTCAGAGTTGGAGAAAGACACATTAGTGACCTAAGATATGCAGATAACACAACTGTTCTTGCTAAACGTGAAGACTATTTGAAGAATTTGCTGAGAAGAGCCAAGCCCTCAGTCTCAATCATACCACTACATCTTACAATTAGATCAATAAGCAACATCAGGATAGAGAAAAAAATTGCAATTGTCAAGAATTTCATTTTACTTAGAAACAAAATCAACTCCCATGGAAGCAACAGTAAATAAATCTAATAAAATATAGGATTGAGCAAGGCTGCTGTAAAAGAGTACTTTAAAAATGTAAAAAGCACATTAAGAACGAAGATCTGACTCACCTTCCTGACATGATTGCTGAAAACAAAATGGGTGCATAAGCAAATGTGGTGAAGAAAGCTGATGCTGCCCAACTATCAAAAGATATAACATCTAGGGTCTTAAAAGCTATAATTAAACAAGCAATCATCTTGCATGGAAGCAACTAAGCCCATATAAAAAAGGCATGTCAGCCTATGTGATCATGAAATGTCAACGAGAAGAGGTATCAGAAGTTCAAAAACATGCAACGAACTATGTGAAGGGGCATTGATACAATAGAGACTCAAGAGTTACCTTCAAGGTAATTCGACAGGCCCTCTCAGAAGGCTGAATGCAAAGGATTGTAGATCCAGGGTGCAGTATAGCAATGTTGAATCACACAATTGTCCACTAATTCTTTCATGTTTCCTCTCCTTACTATTCAGGCTGTTATTTGTTTAACCTCATTAATCATGTTAGATTTGAATATGTCTATTGTATATTTAAGATTGTTGGGTACATGAAAGTCAAGATAGATAACCCAGCAGTAACAGTAACAGGAGTAAAGGTTCCCTGAGGGGATGGGCAGTGCGTGGGAGGGAACAGGGGGAACAAGGAGCTGATCACACTGATGATTGCATAACTCCATTTAATGGGATTGAACAACAGAATTGTATGTGAATGGATATATTGGATTGTGTAACACTATTATAAAATGAAAAAAAAAAAGAACCAAGATCTGTCTTTCTCATGCGGGGGCAGTTTCGATCTATTCATCTTCATTCAAAAGGTGGATGATGAATAAGAAAAACCAAAGAACCATGATGAATTGGAATTATGATGTTGGTTAAGAATATTTAATAGACTATAGATTATCAGAAGAACGAATGCATCTGTCTTGGAAGGGAGGATGCAAGACATGGTTTTCAACGTTTAGGACATGTTTTCAGGAAGGATCAGTCATCATCACGCATGGTGAACGTTATGAGAAAGGACAAATACATCGTGCATGGGGAAGTAGAGAGTATGTGAAAAAGAAGACTCAATGAAATAAATCAACAAAGCCATGGAGCTTCAACCTAATAAAACAATTGTGAAGATGGCACAGGAATGGGCAATGCTTCATTCAGTTGGGTACCTTGCAGCTTAAGGGTGTCTAACAACATAGCTGAAAGGAAGTGTGTATGAGGCCTATGAATAGTATTGTCAGATAAATCCCAAAGGACCAATACTGAGAGCAGTGATACCAGGAAGGTAAGGGGAAAGTAGAATAGAAAGGGGGAACTGATCTCAAGGATCTGGGGGATAGACAACAGAAAAGTGGGTAAAGGGCGACATCAGACAGTTAAGCCATGACAAAATAATAATAATTTATAAATTATCAAGGGATCATGAGAGGGAGAAAGGGACGGGGGGGAAAGAGGAGCTGATACTAAGAGCTCAAGTAGAAAGAAAATGTTTTGAGAATGATGTTGGCAACAAATATACAAATGTGCTTGATACAGTGGATGGATGTATGGATTGTGATGAGTTGTATGAGCCCCCAATAAAATGATTTTTAAAAAATAGGACTGGCATTTAGTAAGAGCATTGTTCAAAAATTGTGTGTTTTTTTGTATGTGTCATCTAAGTGGTGTTAATTTACACAAACGAGTTAATTTTTTTTAATTAAACTTAGTTTCAGTTAACATTCTGTTTTCATCCAGGAATGGCCCAGCCCCAATAAGAAAAGCTTTTGTTTGAAACATTAGGGAACAAATTGGAAAGATAAAGAGAAAAGACAGGCTTCCACATTAAAGCACCATGTTTCCTAACCCAATAATAGATCAGTCCTTATCCCAATATTTACTTTGGATCCATCTCCATAATTTATCAAGAATCAGCTTCAATTAGTAAAGACAGTGACTCAAAGGATAATGGAGAAATTTAGTTTAAAGTTCTTTTTTAAAATCACTGTTTGTTTAACACTTTTAAGCAAATTAAAAACAGCTGTTAAAATCACTGCCAACAACTGTTCACTTGTCTTCTGTGAATGGAGATTAGCTTGGTTTTATTCATCATCAAATTAAATGTTAGGTTTCAGTAGTTTACTTCTTAGAGTGTAGGCCCTGACATTAAGTTACGAAAATAAAACTAAGTGATTTTAATGATTATTAAAAATGCATTTGTCCTTGAATGAAAACCAGAAAAATTCCTGGGAAAGTTTAGAATTTCACAATATATCTGGGGGAGGGAGGAAGTCAATATTTCTTATTCAGTTTTCAACAAAAAAACTGGGGGCACCACCATCTTCACTTCTGTCTCTGAAGTTATGAGCACTCTTGGAATTAAAGAACACAAAATGTCCAACGATGCAGGGCCAGGCTGAGAGGGTCTGACAATAAGTGTTTCACAAAATCAGAGGATGGAGAGCTTCTGCATAATATGAACTGAGATAATCTTAGCAGAGATCTCAGAGGCAAGTCTGATTAAATGATGAAGAGTATGCAGTATTTGTCATACGTGTTTTTCAAGTGACAGTTGGCTTCCCAAATGACCTCCTGTGAATGACACCTTCATCATTCATGCCTTCGTTTAGTTCCCTCCAAAATGGAAAAGGAGTTTTTCTGTGTAATCAATAGCATATTGCAGAAATTCTGGAATGTGAGTTCTAAGGCAAGGTTATAAAGGAAACATGACAGCTTCTACCTGCTATCTCTCAGATACTAGGAGAAACCAGTTGCCATTTCGAGAAGGCATTTAAGCAGCCCGTGGACAGGCTTAACTGGGGAGGTACTGGGGTCTCCTGCCAATAACCAGCAGCAAATTGTCAAGCATGAGAGTGAGCCAACGTGGGAGTGAATGCTTCAGTTCCAACAAAGCCTTCAGATTTCTGTACGACTGCCACGCTGGGCAATATCTTCATAATAGCCTCAATGAATCCTGTGCCGGAACCAGCCAACTCTGTAGCTTCTTAATTCCTGGCCCAGAAAAACTGGAGATAATAAATATTCACTGTTTTAAGATCATAAGTTTTAGGGTAATTTATTATGCAGCAATAGATAACTAACAGATCTAATTAAGTCTTCATTTTTACCTGAGAAAAAGATGCACCAAAGTTAAGAAGATGTTGGTTGAATATGTAATAAAATATCAAGAGCTAGTGCTATTCTTTCTTTCCCAAATGCTATCATAATAATACAGTGGAAGGAGCTGAGCCCTGGTGGCGTAGTGGTTGTGCGCGAGACTGCGGCCCACTGGGATGGAGGTTCAATTCCAGCAGTGGGGCTGGGCCTCCTACTCCCACCACCAGAGAGCAGTGATGCCCCCCCCCAAAAAAAATAATAAAAAAATAGAATAATACAGTGGAAAAAGAGGTTACTAACAATTAGGATCACAGAGAGGAGATCACACAGACTTCTGCCTATCTCCTAAAGTCAACCTGCCAGGATGACTCCTTCCACTCCAAAATACATCTTTAGAATCCCATAATTAATTTAACAAATAGTTACTAAGAATTTTCTAAGCGCTATAGGCATAATGTAAATTAAGAACATATAATACAATAGAAATTAAATATTTATACACTTAGCAATTGCCATAATTACATGGCACAGAGCACCAAATGATAGGTTAGAAACATTTTTTGGTTTTTTTTCACAGTTTCATTAAAAACTTTTTAAAAACCATATTTTTCTTTTATAAAATTACAATTTGATTTTATTCAAGATACCCACGTGACAAATATTCAGGAAAAATACCATCCCTCCGGACCCATATCAGATATGGGAAGTACAACTAGATACACATGTGTAGGTAGAGAATAAACTGCATGTGTTTAGAATTAGTGGGTGTTTTTTCTCAGAGAAACATGTTGGAGTGGCTGGATTATGTGGAGATCCAGAAGGTCACCATAATTAATATCGCCTTAGCTCCATATCATGTCTATTTAAAGTGATAGTTCAACAACACCTTTTGCTCCAGAAGATAAAAATATAAAATGCAGAGAAAGCATTTCATATCACTGATAAAATCTTAAAATTAGGAGAGAAGAGCAATACAAGACCATGTGTATAGGTGATTTCACCATAAAAATTCTCTATGGGGCTGAGCCCCGGTGGCGTAGTGGTTGTGCGTGGGACTGCGGCCCACTGGGACGGAGGTTCAATTCCAGCAGTGGGGCTGGGCCTCCTACTCCCACCACCGGAGAGCAGTGATGCCCAAAAACAAAAAACAAACAAACAAAAAAAATTCTCTATGAAAAGCATTGTTTTTTTTTTTAATTTGGCTGTACACAATGTGGTCTGATCCCCCCCGCCCCCAACTGAATCAAGAAGGGCCACTCCTGGGTGAAGAGTCCAGAGGAGGGAATGTGGACCTACAGGGGGCGGGGTGGGGGGAGAAGGGGGCATGGATAGGCTCAGGGACTCGGGGAACAAATGCTCCGGAATCAGTGGCGAGGAGGGTGTGGGAGGTCTGGTAGGACTTAAGCATGGGTAAATAACTGAGAGGAAGTACTGAAACTCAAATGAAGGCAGAGCATGATAGTGGGACAGGAGGAAGATAGGAGATAGAGGTCTAAGAACAGGCATATAACTATGTAAATATAATTATTCATGATAAGGAGGGAATAAATCTAAGTACATATATTAATAGGTTCAGTACTAAGGTAGCAAATGGACCTTGGACCCTCAACCAGGTGCTCCCTCAATGCAAGAACACTTTATTCTATGTATCTGATATTCCATATTATTCACTGGCCCAATACAATCACTGAAGTAAAATGGGTGCATAAGCAAATATGGTGAAGAAAACTGATGGCACCCAGCTATCAAAGGATATAGCATCTGGGCTCTTAAAAGCCTGAAGATACACAAAAGGCCATCTAGCTGAGAAGTGGCCAAGCCCACATAAAAGAAGCACACCAGCCAGTATGGCCACAAGGTGTCAAAAGGATTGTCTCAGGTATCAAACAGGAAAAAAAACCACATATCACTGTGTGCACACCTTCCTGAGAAGATCACTGAGAACATGTGGGGCACGAGCAAAAGTGGTGAAGAAAGCTGATGGTGCATGGCTATCAGAAGATACAGTGCCTGTGGTCTTAAAGGCTTGAGGGTAAACAAGTGGCTATCTAGCTCAGGAGCAACAAAGACTACCGTAGAAGAAGCACACCAGCCTGTGCGATCATGATGTGTTGAAAGAATCAGGCATTAAAGTACAAAAATCATATCAATTGCGCACATCTTCCCAATATGATCGCTGAAAAGAAATGGGTGCAGAATGGAGGAAGTTGCTAGTTCCCAGCTACCAAATCATAAAGCATCTGGGATGCTAAAGGCTTGAAGGGAAATGAGTGGCCATTTAGAGCAGAAGCAGCAAAGTCCATGTGGAAGAAGCACACCAGCCTGTGTGATCATGAGGTGTTGATGGGATCAGGTAACAGGCATCAGAGAACAAAAAAATCATATCATTGTGAATCAGGGGGAGTGTGCAGTGGAGACCCAAAGCCTATCTGTAGGCAACTGGACATCCCCTTTTCAGAAGGGTCTCGAGGAAGAGACAAGTCAGTCAGGGTACAGTGAAATAACGATGAAATATACAGCTTTCCTCTATTTCTTAAAGGCTTCCTCCCCTCAACTCTCATGACCCAAATTCTACCTTATAAATACAACTAGACTGGAAGAGGTACACTGGTCCAGATGGGAACTGGGGATACCTAGAATCCAGGACAGATGAACCCCTCAGGACCAGTGGGGAGGGAGCCATACCAGGAGGGTGGAAGGAAGGTGGAGTAGAAAAGGGGAACTGATCACAAGGATCTACATAGAACCCCTTCCCTGTGGGATGAGCAACAGAAAGGTGGGTGAAGTGAGATGTCAGACAGTATAAGACATGACAAAATAATAATAACTGATCAATTATTGAGGGGTTCCTGAAGGAGTGGGGGTGGGGAGAGGGTAAAATATGAGAAGCTGATACCAAGGGCTCAAGTAGAAAGCAAATGTTTTGAGAATGATGATGGCAATAAACGTATAAGTGTGATTGATACAAAAGATGGATGTATAGATTGTGATAAAAGCTGTATGAGTCCCCAATTAAATGATTTTTTAAAAATCATTGCCAGTTACTAATACGGCATACAGCCTTAAAATGGTCCTTATTGAAAAATGTGGAACGCATTGGCAGAGAACTGGAGGCACACCAGATCCATAATACAAGGGCGAGTTTATGATCAGAATACTCAACCGTCCAAAGAATCGGCACTAATTTAGCAGCCCTATCAGAAGAGAAACAGCATAAGGGAAAGTGGACATGACTGTGATACACAGCAAGAAAAAAAGAAAGGTCTTTTGGACAGACAACTTCAACCAACCCGGAGATCTAAAACAGGTGAAACCTGGAATTAAAGCGCTATCAGAGAATAATCCAGGGACAAGATGACCCCCTACCTGGGCAGAACACAGTCTTTGCCTCCCTAGCACTCTTTTCTAGCACCAGGTGCAACTCCCCTAACCTACACTCTAGGTTGAGGGACCCGCCCTTGTTTCCACCCCCCTCTCGTCTCCCTCCCCCTCCCAAGAGGTCTTTTCCTTTAATAAAGCCACCCTTTGCTTCACATCTTTGTCTGAACTCTGCCTCAGTTTATCTCTCCCCAGCATGCAGTCAAGATGCACTATTACTTAGAGGTGATCAGAATGTGAAAGTTGGAAACAAAAAGTGTCAGTAGCTAGAAAATATGTTCTTGGTGATAGAAACAAAACTGGCGATGGCATGATAGAATTTTGTAATACCAACAACTTTCTCCTCGTTGCAAATGTTTGTTTTCAATAACATAAACAGTGACTATATACATGAACCTATCCAGATGGTACACATGGGAACCAAATTGACATCTGTGGAAAGAGACAATGGAGAAGCTTGCTATCAACAGTCAGAATAAGTCGGATTTCATAACAAATCATCTATTGCTCCTTTGTAAGCTCAGGTTGAAGCTAAAGAAAATTAAGGCGAGTCCAGCAGAGCCAAATTACAACCCTGAGTATATCCCACATGAATTTAGAGACCATTTCAAGCACACGAATGATCTGATGAGTTGTGAGATGATAAAAAGGATATCACGCATGGGCAAAAAAGGGATCATTAAAAATGCATTTATCCACCACTAAAGCACCACTCCAACTAGACTTTTTGAAAATCTACCGTTCAGGCAAATGTCTATATGCATTTATGTTAAATATGTATAACTACTATGCCATGTGTATGCACCTGCATGCATGTGTGTATGTATATATAGATATATAGATATATATATACATGCCCAGGTGTGCGGGAAACTAACACTGAGAGAAATAAAACTAGGGCTTATTCTCTAACTGGTAGAGAGGGAATCTGGAAGGCCAATGTTCCATGATGGGAAAACCGCCACCCTGGCAGTTGGAGATATTAGTCCAAGTACATTTTCCTGTGGTAATCTATCATTCCCACAGTTTCCTCCCTTCAAACTGTGATGACTTCAAGTATGCAAATGATTGATTTTATATCCCTAAAGAAGCCGACATTCCAATGGGCTCTATGTCTTCCTGTCTCAGAAATCAACTCCTCTCATACTTTTCCCCAACAGCATATGGGCGTGGAGGACTTCATCCCCCCTGCCTGGATTCAAAATGTTTACCATAGCCTCAATTTTTGGCTATATTAATTTGGCTATTAAGTTTTCCTTGACAGCTTTTAATGAATAGAAAAATAATCACTTTTCCCCTACAGCTCTCTTAAGTTTTATATCTAAAACTAAAGGGGGACTTGTGGGGAACAGAATGATTTCTCCCAAGCTGACTCCCCCTAATACATGCCCTCAGGGTTCTCGAGCACCTCCCCGGCTTTGGCTCTCCCCGGCTCCCAGCTTCCTATCCGTGCTGTGCGTCAATCTGGCTGTTGAGATCATGGTTGTCCAGGACGCTATCATAAAATGTGTCTGGCAGACTGGGGACCCAAAGCCCATCAATAGGTGAAGTGCCATCCCCTTACAGGGCCGGTGAAGGGAAGAGATGAGCCAGTCAGAGTATGGTGTAACAACAATGAAATATGCAACTTTCCCCTAGATCTCTAGCTCTTACATGCTTCTGCTCTCCCCCCCCCACACACACATACACACTATCATGATTCCAATTCTATCTTAGAAAACTGGCCAGACTAGGGGATGCACATTGGTACAGATCGGAGCTGGAAACATGGAGAATTCAAGACAGATGATCCCTTCAGGACCAGTGGTCAGAGTGGTGATACTGGGAAGGTGGAGTAGAGAGGGGGTGCTAATTACATGTGATCTCCTCCCTGGGGGAAGGACAGTAGGGAAGGGGGTCAAGGGGCATATTGGACAGTGTATGACTTGACAAAAATGGGGAATTGATGCCAAGGGCCTAGGTAGAGGGAAGATATTTCAAGAATGATGAAGGCAACAAGTGGACAAATGTAGTCTGTATACAATGGATGGATGCATTGATCGTGATAAGAGTTGTATGAAGCCCCAATAAAATGATTTTAAAAATGTGTCTGACTCCATTATTTCTATCTCTCATATTTCCTATGACTTTACTATAATCTTTATGTATCATTGCTGTACAATTGTGCCTACCGGACCCGTGAGTAAGTATTAGGGACTGGTCCTCTAACACTGGTAGCATACTGATAACACTGCATGGGCTGCCATCCAAAAGGTCCATAGTTTGAAACCACCCGTCACTTCACAGGAGAAAGATGGGACTTTATTCTCTAGTAAATAGTTACAGTCTCAGAAATTCATAGGGCAGATCTCACGAATATCATTTTATTTAGATTCACAATCAACATTATGGAAGCAACAAACTGTATATATTGGGCAAATCTGCTATAAAAGACCCCTGGAAGTACCAAAGACCAAAAATGTCATTTAGAGGGCTAATGTGAACCTGACTCAAACCATGCTATTCAAAGAGTACCTCGTGCTTGGATCCACTATCAATGCTTATGGGAGAAGCGGTAGAGAAATGAAGGCATATTGCAGTAAGCACATCTGCTGTGGAAGACTTCTTTAAAATGAGGTCACTTTGAAGACAAAAATGACACTCTGAGGACTAAGGTGCACCTGATCCAAGACATGAGATTTTCAATCACCTTATCAACTTATGAAAGTTGGACATTGAATAAGGAAAATCAAAGAAGAATAAATGATTTAAAAAGAAAAAGACCTCTTTAAAGTGTTAAAGAACAAATCTGTCATTTTGAGCACTTATGTGCATCTGACCCAAGCCTTGATATTTTCTTTTTTTTTCTTTTCGTATCAATGCCCTGGAGGAAGTAGGAAACCCAGCCTTGCTCCTGGAGAGCTGCTGCTGGATATGAACCATCAACCCTGTGAGCTGCAGGCCTGCACACAACCACTGCGCTACCAGGGCTCAGCGCCTTGATATTTTCAATGACCGAACATGCACGTAAAAGCTGGACAGAAGGTAAGAAAGACTGGAGAAGAAGGTCCCGCAGACCACTAGAAGAACAACTCAAACGACTTATCTTGGAGAACGTGCACCTACTATGCTTTTTAGAAAAGAGGATGGTGAGATTCTCACATGCTTTCAACATACTATCACAAGAGACAAGGTCCTGGAAAAGGATCTCATTCTTGATGCAATAAGGGAGCAACAAAAAAGGGGGAAGAAAAGATGATTGATACAGTAACCGAAACAACAGGACACACGTAACGATTGTGAGGACAACACAGGATAGGGCAATGTTTCCTTCTGCCATACAGAAGGTCTCTCTGATTCAGCACCTCCTCCAAAGCATTCACAACGACCTTTACCACACAAAGTCTAAAAGAGTCAGTGGTTTCATGAGGCTCCAGGTGAATTCCAGCTGAGGATTGTTGTGCTGTTATGTGCCAGGGAGTCAGCTCTGACTCATGGGGACCTGACGCACAGCAGACTAAGACACTGCCTCATCCCAGACTATGCTCATGATAATTGCTATGTTTTGAGGCCATTGTCATGGCTATTGTGCCAGGCCACTTCATTGAAAATTTCCCTCATTTAGAAAAAAAATCATTCTATTGTGTATTCGTACAGGTCTTATCACAACCCATCCATCCATCATGTCAGCACATTTCTACATGTTGCCATCATCATTTTCCAGACATTCTTTCTACTTGAGCCCTTCATATCAGCTCATTTTTCTCCCTCCCTCTCTCAATTTCCTTCATTTTAGCTGAGCCTCTACTTTACTAACCATGGTGATTTTTATAGAGAGATAGGTCTTTCTTAATGTGTCCAAATGAAGCAAGAAAATCTGTCCAAAGTAAAAGATTCACTCTCCTCATCCTTGCCAATAAAGGAACATCTTGGCTAATTTTTTTCTAAAATTGACTTGCTCTTCCTTTGGTCAGTTTATTAAATATTCTTCATCAACAATTCAAATGTATAAGTTCTTCTGTCTTTTTTGCCTTGTTCAAATTTTGCATGTATATGAGGCAAATGAAAAGACCAGGTCTTGGATCAGATACTCTTTAATCATCAAAATGACACCTTTGCTTTCTAACACTTCAAAGAAGTCTAGTGCAGAGGTGTTATTCCATATGCTAAGTTGTTTCCTTTATTGACGGCTACTTTTGTAAACATCAATGGCTGCTCCCAAAAGAACGAAATCATGTACAACTTCAATTTTTCTCCCTCTATCATGAAGTTGTTCATCAATCATTTGGGGGGATTTTCACTTCTCTTACATTCATATCTAATCATCTTTATGGTTTTTGTCTTTCACCTTCATCAGTGTGCTCCAAATCTTCTTTTTTGGCAAGGTTATATCATCTGCATGTCATCTGCATGTCATCTGCATGTCACTGAGTCTTCCTCCAGTCCTGATTCTGCATTCTTCTTCATCTAATCCAGCTTCTTTATTTTGCTCAGTGTACAAATTGTATAAATAAAGTGAAAAGATAGTTTACTGTAAGGTACCTTTTCCAATTTTGAATCATACAAAGTTTTGTCAGTCCGGGTACCCTAGAGAAACAAATCCATAGAAACTCTTATGTGTATAAGAAAGAGATTTAGATACAAGAACAATTGAACATTGAGAAAACATCCCAACCCAGTCCACTCCAGGGTCATACGACTGATATCAGCCCATATGTTTGACAACAATCTTCTAGTCCTCTTCAGATTCACAAAACACATGCAATGAAGCCAAAGGCAGGACGATTACAAGCGAGTGGGTATAAAGTCTTTGGATCTAGTGATGTTGTAAGCATCTCATCGTTGGCAGGGGCCTCTCTGTGGCTTCTCAAGCATCTCAGAACTGGTAGGAGTCTCCACGTGGCTTTCCCAGCTTCAGAGGTCTGATTCCATCAGGGTATGTCCATGTGGCTTCTCCGACAGGATGTTTCAGAGGGAATCAGCCTTGCTTCTTGTCAGTGGAGCGTCTCCAAGGGAGTGAGCATTGTCAGTACAAAGTCTCCAAGGAAGTAAACTGAGAGAGACAGTGTCTGCCTCTAAGAAGGAATGACCACATTTCCCAGAATTCTCAGGACAAGGCCATGCCCACACAGAGGTCTCAGTGTCTATCTCCATTTTCACAGGCTAGACTCCACCCCTCCATTCTTTGGCTTGTAGTCCAATGGTTCCCCAAAAACAACACCTGGTCTTCCACCCCCCCCCTACATTCTTAATCCTCAAATTGACACCAAGAATCTTCTTGCTCTGTCCAAATGACTGCCTGTGAATCTGTGTACAGATTCACTGAACAGAATTAACTATTGAGAAAATCTCATTCATTTTAATGTTATCCATATTTGGCATGAGCTACTTAGTTCAATGCCTGCACATAATTGATCAAAATAAACAAAAGATTTTTCAGTAAGTCTCTGTGTTGGCAATCAGCCATCTATATGAGTGATATCTTTCACTTCATATCCTGTTTTAAATCCAGCTGGAACTTCTGACATTTCCTTGTTAGTTTATACCTGCAAGCAGATTTTAATTTTCCTAGGATCAGTGGTAAAGCACTCAGTTGCTAATCAAAAGGTCAGAAGTTCAAACCCACCAGTAAATCCAAGAGAAAAAGATATAACAGTCTGTTTCTCTAAAGATGTGTCGTCTTGGAACGTCTATGGGGCAGTTCCACTGCTACAGGAAGTTAGAGTCAACTGGATCACAATACATTTTGGAGCGTATTCATCTATTTGCCCTTTTGATTTTGACAATTATATGATATTCTATGCCAGGAATAACAAAATGAAGAGGAATGACATTGCATTCATCATTAGGAACATTAAGACAAAATGAATGCATAAGCAAATGTGAAGAAAGCTGACAGTGTCTGACTATCAAAAGATATAGCATCTGGGGTCTTAAAGGATTGAAGTGAAACAAGCAGCCATCTATCAGAGAAGCAACCAACCCAGACAGGGGAAGCACACCAGCCTGTGCAATCATGAGGTGTCAACAGAATCGGCTAACAGACATCAGAAAACCGAAACCAAACAAACAAACATATTGTTGAGACAAGGGGGTTGGTGCAGAGACCTAAAACTCATCTGTAACCAGAAGGAGACTCCATCACAGAATGGTCACAAGGAAGGGATGAGTCAACCAGGGCACAGTATAACATCAATGAAACACATGTTATTCCTTTGGTTGCTTGAGGTGTCCTCACCCATCCAACCCCACAATCATGACTCCATTTTTGCCTTTTCCTGCAGACTGGACCAGAGCATGTACACTGGTACAGATGAGAGCTCACAACACATGGAATCCACGTCAGATAAACCCCCTCAGGAACAGAAGTGGGAGTATCGATACCAGGAGAGTAGGGTAGAAAGGGGAACCATCGAAATGATTGGAACACATAATCCCCTTCCCCAGATGATGACAAAAGAAATGTAGATGAAGAGAGATGTCAGAAGAGCCAATCCCTAACATATCATCACGGTCCAGTAAGCAAAATTGTACAGTGATAAAAGTAAATATTATAGTAAAGTCATAGAAATTATGAGATATATAAATAATGGAGTCAGACACATTTCATGGTAGCATGCTCACCTCAGCCTCCCTTGGTGGTCCATGCACAGCATGAGCAGGAAGCTGAGGGTGCCGGAGAGAATGCTGGAGAGAACAGAAGAAAGTATATTGCTAACCAAAGTTTATATCTACTTCAGGGGCATGATTACAGATAACCACACATCACAGGAAGGGGATATTCAATAAGCATACACATCACAGGAAGGGGATGCACAATAGGCATAAACATAACAGGAAGGGGTGGGATAAGGGCATACATGTGACAAGAGGAGGGACTAGGGGTATATTTGTGACAAGAAAGGTGGATCCTAGAGTCATGATGGCAGCCTAACCTTGATCATCCTTGGGTGGGCTTGACCTCCCTAGGTTCCTACAAGGAAGTAGTCTATTAGTATCCCTACCAGAAGGGAGTGGGCCCTACTTAGGGTGGGACAGACTATACAACCTGATTGTTCTATTAGGGGACCTCAAGCTATGGCCTGTGGGCCACATGAGGCCAGCCCAGTACATTTATCCAGCCTGCTGGGTGTTTTTGCCCCCACTGCTCTCCTGCTTAGCAGCTGATTCATTCCCAGGCCAGGCCACAGTGAAATTGTTTATAGTTTTGTTGTTGTTGTTGTTGTTGTCATTGTCTTTAACTATAGTCCAGCCCTCCAATTATCTGAGGGACAGTGAACTTGTCCCCTGTTTAAAAAGTTTGAGGACCCCTGCTCTAGATGGTCGATAACCCTTACAGAGAATAACCCCTGGTCTACTTCTGGACCTCCAAGTGTATAGTCATTTGCCACATGTAGCAAGCAGCTAAGTTTGTCATATATTTGAGGAAGACAACTTGGGAGAAATATTCCTGTTTCCCACAGAGAGACAGCAGTTAGTGTAAGATATGAAACCAATAATAATTTATAATTTATCAAGGGTTCACGGGAGGATGTGGAGGGAAGGTAAAAAGAGGAGCTGATTAAAAGTAAATGTTTAGAATATGATGACAGCAACATATGAATACTTATGCTTGGTACAATTGATGTATGGAATGTTATAAGTACTATAAGAGCCCTGAATAAAATGATTTTTAAAAAAGAACTTTTAGATATTTATCCAGAAATACAATGGTATTCTAGGCTAATATCCATATGCTTACAAGGAAGATCTGATCAGGTATTGTTTTGTTCTTTTGTACATAAGATTATGGAAATGCCGGTTTCAAGATGGCATCCAGGTAGAATCACTTGCCTGGTGCCACCATTATTAGATAGGAAAATTAAGAGGTAAAGAGGCCAGAACATTATTACAAGAAATTAAAAGCAACCTTCACAAATGGAAAAATATCTCATGCTCATGGATCAGTAGACACAATATTAGTAAGATGTCAATCCTAGGTTTAGTTAATTCCAATATAAATACCAGCATCATTTTGCAAAGAAATGGAAAAACTGACTACCAATTTCAAATGAAAAGGGAAGAAGTCCAGAATTGGCAAAGATCTCAGGAAGAATAAAGTGGATGGACTTGCATTACCCAATTTTAAAATTAGACAGCCACAGCTGTCAAAACAGCATGGTACTGTTATAATGATAGATATTCAGACCAATGAGTACTGGAAAACCCAGAAATACAAAGAGCAGAATACAGACAACTGATCTTTGACAAAGGCCCCCAAAATATCAAATGGGAAGTAGGTATCCTTTTTTAACAAATGGTGCTGGAAAAACTGGATATCAACCTGCAGAAGAATGAAGCAAGACCCTAACATCAATCACCCTATACACAAGGACGAATTCAGAATGAATCACAGATCTTGAGGCAAAATCCCAAACTATCATGATCACCAATGCAAAAATGGGGACAAAGCTAAGAATCTTAGCACAGGGAATACAGGGGCAATCAGTAATAATAAAGAATACACCCAGAGGAAAATAAAATAAACATGTAAGACAGACTAAAGACAAAAAAGCTGTGTGCATACAAAGACTTTATCCAGAGAGTAACAAGAGATCCTGCAGTCTGGAAAAAGATATTAATGACATATCATACAAAAGTCTTATTACTAAAATCTATAGAATCTTACAAGAAAAATATGAATAGCTCATTGAGAAAGCGGACAAAAAACCTGAACAGAAGATTCACAAGTGAGGAGATCTGAATGGCCAATAAGCATATGAGAAATGTTTCCAATTATTAGCCATCCAGTAAATACAAATCAAACCAACTATGAGATACCATCTAACACCCATAAGGATAGGCCAATTTAAAAGACTAGAAAATAAAAAATGTTGGAGGGGGTGTGGTGGGATAGGAACTTTCATTCACTGCTGGTGACCTTATAGATATTTACATACACTCTGGAAAGTGATTTTGTGATATCTAAAACAGAAGGAAATCAAGGTACCTTTTGATCCAGAAATTCCACTCTTGGGCATATACTCAGAAGGAATAAGAAATAGGCCACAACCATACAGCTGCCTCCAATGTTTATCACTGCGCAGTTCACAATTGCAAAGAATTGGAAACAGTCTAAATTTCGCCAAGACGAATGGATTAAAAACTCTGGTATAAACACACAATGGAGTACTACTCAACCCTGAAAAAGAGATGAAAAGATGAAGCATCTTGACTTGTGGAAAGAGTTGGAGGGTATTATGCTGAGTGAATTTACCCACGCATAAAAGGGCAAATACAACATGAATCCACTGAGGGAAGTTCAAACATCAGAACAGACATAGGGGATAATGTACATATCGCACAGTTCCTGAGTCGATGACCAGATACCCGGGCATGAGCCAGACCAAACCCAATGACACATACATCATCCAAAAAAAAAAAAAAAGAGGAAGAAGAAGAAATAAAGAAAAGGATGCAGATAATACCTGTGCTGAAAGACATTCACCAACACCCCTCAAATGCCTTTATGGCCCACCAAAGGGTTGGGAAAGAAAAAGGGAACAGGGTACTAATCCACCCAGGAGGAGGGTATTGTTTAAGTCTCCACAGGAAAAGGAGAGAGTAGACCTCATTCCAGTGTGCCAAACTTGGAGAGCAGTGTTCCTGCATGACGCCCCCTCTCTAGAGAACAACAATGAAGATCCAGTTCAGGGAGTGCTGCTGGTCTGATCACCCCCAGGGGCAAACTAAGGAGGGAGTGCAACAGACCAGCAATGGGAGCAAAGCCATGAAGTTCCTAAGAAATCCCGATTGTAGACTTCTAACTCTGGGGCCAGTGCTTGGTACCTCATCTGAACTGGTTAGATGATATTCACAAGGGGACTCCATTGAAAGTCGAAAGGTGTATGGCGTGGGGATTGGGAGAGCAAACCACTTCATCCTGGAAGGCAGCAATGGGGTCTTGTAGAAAGTGTGCCCCTCAGTCACAAATGCTGAGGATTAAAAGAGTATAAGCAGGTCCAGGAATATGGTTCCCTGAAAAAAAAAAAGGGGGAGGGGTTGGGATTATAACAGGACTTGTTTGCTATTTAACAGAGATATGGTTATCTACTCTGTGTCAGAAATGCAGTTAGACTTGGAAATATTTGTATACTCTCTCTCTCTCTCTTTCTTTCTTTTGGTGACTATCTATATAAGATATGCAGGATAAGCAATCCCAAAGAGACAGCAATGGGACCGATTGTTCTGGGGGAGCATGGGAGAGGAGGAGAGGTGGGAGAACAGTGGTGAGCCAATAATGACAAGGAAGGGGGAATAGAAAGGGCTCTAAAATTGACAGTGAAAAGGGTGCAGCATGTTTGATTAAATGAAATGTATCAGAGAGGAATTACTGAGAGGTAAATGGTGAGTAAACATGATAGTGGGGTAGAAGGAAAGAAAAAAGAAGGAAGAACAAGAAAATAAAAAAGAAAATAAAAAGTATATATAGGTATAAATATAGATATGTATACATACAAAAAGGAAGCAATTGGACTTTGGGCCTCTACTTAAATCTTAAATTAGAACTGTTTGTTCTAATATTGTGACAATGTATGATACTCTCCTTCCCAACATGATTGCAGAAGACAAAATCGGTGCATATGCAAATATGGTGAAGAAAGCTGATGGTGCCTGGATATTAAAAGATTTAGAATCTAGGGTCTTAAAGGCTTGAAGTTAGGCTGAGCCCTGATAGCGTAGTGGTTGAGTGCAGGACTGCAGCCGGTTGGCTTGGCAGTTCAAATCCAGCACCAGCAAGGCTGGGTTTCCCACTCCCACCAGAGGGCAGTTATGCCTAAATAAAAAAAAAAGGCTTGAAGTTAGGCAGGGAAGCAACAAATCCCACATAGAGAAAGCACACCAGCCTAGGTGATCATGAGGTGTTGAAGTGAATAGGTATCAGAAATTCAAAACCAAGCAATAAAGTTGATGTGAAGGAGTGTAAAGAAAGTGAAGATCAAAACCCACCCACAGTATCTCTTCTCAGTCATGCTGGTAGGCATGTCTCTCTGCAACATGGTCCTTTGGTATGTTAGGGTGGGTTTTCTAGAGCAACCAAACCAGTAACCCTTATACATGTATAAGAAAGAAATTTAAATCAAGAAAAAATATACATGTATAAGAAAGAAATTTAAATCAAGAAAAAATATATATCAAGAGAGTAGCTAGCTTTCACACTTGGCCTTGGTCCTGCTCAGGTAAGCTTCACAAAGCTCCTTTACACTGATAAATGCCCAAAGGATAGACAGTACACTGTGCAAACCAGTCTCCTTTCCTAAGGCATTCAACTTTACTCCATCCACGAGCCTGGAAGCCTACCATCCCATCTCATAATCTTCCCTGATCTTCTGCTTGCACTGCTCCTTTACTAACTCTCCACTCAGGCAGCTCAATGCACTTCATTCCTACTTCTTTTTTCATGATGATCATAGGATTCTCTAGTCCTGCTTCTGAAATGGCTCCCTTTATACCTAGTGGGATGGCAAAATTGACTCATCTCTGTGGGATAGAAACGAGGCTGTCTGTAGTACTATGCATCACTGAAAAGCAGTGATAAATGCATGAAGCACATCACCACATGGGAAGAACTGGAGGAAAGTATGCTAAGTGAAGTTAGCCAAACACAAAAGGACAGCTACAACATGAGTCCGCTGAGGTAAGCTTTATTTAAAAAAATGCAAAAGGGGTATCTTGGGTAGATACTGTATTCAGAAATGCATGGGAGAGGCCCAGGTAGTATGGCAAGGGGCCAGACCAAATTCAGGGCTACATATGGTAGCCAACTGGAGTGGGGGAACAGGGGTGGGCATGGGGCAAATGGTGATGTGTACAGAGGGAATGGGGTACTAACCCACCCAAGGGAGTGTATTGTTTATATCTCCACAGGTAAAGAGGGACCAAACTTAAACCCGGTGATCCAGGATGTGAATGCAGCCTGATGCATGGAGTGGAGAACCAATGGAAGAGTCTGAGCACACAACCCCAATTCCAACTATAGAGGCAGCCACCTCTCCATCAGGGGAGTTTGCCTTGGAGGTCAGCACTTAAAGCTGGAGTTTGGGGAGTGAGAGATGCCCAACCAGAGTACATGAGAACAAATGGAGGGGGAGGAAGAGAGAATCAAGTGCATTCTGGTCCACCGAGCCTTCAGGACGATATTCCCACTCAGAACAGCCAATGCACAAAGAGGATCATATGGCCAGTCCTACTATGAAATACAGCTACCATCACTGACCCAAGGCCTTTTGGGGTCAACAATGGAGAAAACAGGGTCAGGATTATACCCTCACTGACACAACCGTACCAGGACAAAACACTAAGAATGTGCAACAGAGTATGGAGCTACAGATGGAGTGACAAGGTTGGCACCCCATCTGGTTCAACCAGGAAACATTCCTGGATGTCAATGAACAGACCTTGAATTATTTACAGGCCTTTATATTGTTATTATTTTTATTTTTTACATATATATGACATTGGGATTTTTTTTTGTTACCATTGCTTTATTTTCTTTGGTTACTTCATTTTAGGAAGCCTTTTTTGGGTACATATTATTATCTCTGCAGGTCTATCTGAATAAGGTAGGCTGGATGAACAATCTGAAGGCAAAAACGACGGGACTGATAGTTCTGAGGCAGGGGCCATGGGAGAAGGGAAGGAGGGGGAAAGGAGATGGTGTGGACCAGCCCAGGGATAAGTGAATAACAATTGATCCAAAATTAGAGACAAGGTGGGTGAGAGAAGTCCAATAGGGATTGATCAAGAGTAATGTAACAGAGAGAAAATATTAAAACCCAAATGGAGGCTGAGCATGATAGTGGGACAAGAGAAAGTAAAAGGAAATAGAGGAAAGAACTTGGGGTAAAGGGCATTTGCAGAAGTTTAAATACAGGCATGTACATAAGTACATGTATTTATATGTGACAATGGGGGAATAGATCAACGAACATATACTTATAAGTTTATAAGTATAGTAAAACAGCAGATGGGTATTGGACCTCCACTCAAGTGCTTCCTAAGTGCAAGAACAGCTTGCTCTATTAAATTGGCATTCCATGATGCTCCCCTTCCCAACACAATCACTGAAGACAAATGTGTGCATAGGCAAAAGTGGTGAAGAAAGCTGATGGTGCCCGGCTATCAAAAGATGTAGCGCCTGGGGTCTTAAAGGCTTGAGTAAACAAACGCCCATCCAGTTCAGAAGCAACAAAACCCACAAAGATGAAGCACACCAGCGGGTGGGACCATAAGTTGTCAAAGGGATCAGTTATCAGTGTTTAAGAACTAAAAATCATAACATTGCGGGCTCACTTTGCTGATATGATCACTGACAAAAAATGTGTGTATAAGCAAATGTGGTGAATAAAGCTGATGGTGCCCAGCTATGAAAAGATATAGCAGCTGGGGTCTTAAAGTCTTGAGTAAACAAGTGGCCATCAGCTCAGAAGCTACAAAGCCTACATGGAAAAAGCACACCAGCCTGTATGATCATGAGGTATTGAAGGGATCTGGTGTCAAGCATCAAAGAACTAAAATTATATCATCATAAATAGGGGGGAGTACAGATTGGGGACCCAAAGCCCATCAATAGGTGAAGCGACGTCCTCTTACAAAGGGGTTGCAGGGAGGAGATGAGTCAGTTAAAGTTCAGTGTAGTAACAACGAAATATGCATCTTTCCTCTAGTTCTCAAGTGCTTCCTCCCATCCACTATCATGATCCCGGTTCTACCAGACAAGTCTGGCTAAAACAGGGGATGTACAATGGAGTCAGAAACATGGGGAATGTAAGATAGATGTTCCCTCAAGACTAGTAATGGGAATGAGTGATAAGGGGAGGGTGGAGGGGTGGTGGAGTAGGAAGGGGGAACCAATTTCAGGGATCTACATGTAACTTCCTCTCTGGGCAATGGCCAACAGGGAAGTGAGTCAAAGGACACTTTGGATAGTGTAAGATATGAAAAAACACTAGCAATTTGTAAATTATTAAAGGTTCATCGGGGGTGGGGAAGTGGGGAAATGGGAAGCTGGAACTGGGGGCCTAAGTGGAGGGAAGATGTTTTGAGAATGATGATGGCAACAAGTGTGCAAATGAGGCCTGCATATAATTGATGTATGTGGGCTGAGCCCCGGTGGCGTAGCGGTTGTGCGCGGGACTGCGGCCCACTGGGACGGAGGCTCAATTCCAGCAGTGGGGCTGGGCCTCCTACTCCCACCACCAGAGAGCAGTGATGCCCACCAAAAATAATAATAATAATAATAATTGATGTATGTATGGATCATGAGGGGAGATGTATGAGTACCCAATAAAAAGAATCATTTAAAAAAGGGGGGGAAATAAAAAAATTTTAAAAGGGGGGAAGGGGAAAGAGGAGCTTACACCAACAGCCCAAGTGGAAAATGTTTGGAAATTAATGTGGCAACATTTATGCAAATGTGCTTGATACAGATGATGTATGGAATGTTATAATAGCTCTAAGAGCTCCCAATAAAATTATTTTTAAAAATTTAAAAAATGAGTCTGTCTGCTTTTGTACAAGTTGTCCACTTCAGAAACCCTGTGAAATCGTTCTACTCTTTCATGATCCCAATGCAGAGCATATTTTCAAATTTCAATCACTTGGTGGGAGTTCAAAGAGTAGGAATAGAAAACCAATACAAGGTAATTTTACTCATCTCAGAATATGAACCTGTTTGGGGTATAAATAAGATAGGTGTGGTATGTTTTATGTTTATTTCATTCAAGTTATTTTTAAATTTTGCAACAATTAAGACAACCAAGCAAGTATTTCATGAAATGAAATCTTGAATACCTATATACCCATAACTTAGCTCTTAAAAAAGAAGATATTAGGGATATAATGGAAAATGAGAATAAGCAAAATGTGATAACATACATACAATGGAATTCTACTCAGCCAGTAAGAGAAATAAAATCTTGACAGATGGTATAAGATGGATAGAGTTGAGCAAAATATGTCAATCACAAAAAAGACAATGTCGTATGGCATCGCTTCCATAAAAAGACAAACAAGAAGAGGCAGGTATGCAGAGGTCAGTTTCATAGTGGTTACCAGGGTCAGGAGGGAGCAGAAAGGGCCAGATTCTTCGGCTTATGGAACACTGAGCTTTTGTTTAAGACAATGGGAAAAATGCATTGATTAAGGTCAAGGTTGCAAAGCGGATTAATATAACTGCTATACACAACTGCAAAATGTATTGGCAAAAATTACATGAAAACTAAATAAATGTGAATCACAAATGCTGCTAAAAGGTCATAGAAAATTCTAATTAAAAATATAAAAATATGAAAAATTAAAATAAATCATAATGTGAAGCTATTGTTTTGAGATATCTCCCATGTAGGTCAGAGTTTCCCAAAGTGGATGATACTGCCCCTTTGAGGGTGCTGGAATGACCCAAGGGCTTTTTCTTGGATAGGGGCTATAGTACAAAGGTCTTAGTAGACTATAATAGAGTCCAATTGCCTAGTGATTTTTTTTTCTGGAAAGGGAATGGTAAGCCAAATATGTTTGAGAATCTAAGCTTTAGGTTTATATGTCTCTAACGGTAGCATTTCCATCTCTCTCATCCTTCCCTGAAGAGTTCTATGCTCTTTGATTTCCACCACATCAAAATGGCCATTGGGGGAACCTCAAGTGACCCCGATATTTCTCCTTTTTGATCTTCTGTGTTTGGGGAACAAAAAGAAAGGGGCACAATCAGGACTGTAGGTTGGGGAGGGGGGTTAAGGTTTTCCAACAAATTTCTTGTAAGGCACTCCTTGCTAATTTCATATAATGAGCACTGTCATATAATGAGCATTGTCATGATGAAAAAAATTCCTCAGTTTAACATTCCTAGTCTTTCTCTCATCAATGTACTTTGCAATTTTCTGAAAAGTCCTTCCTAATAAGCCTCCCTGACTGCTGTGTGGCCTTTGAGAAAATCTACCAATATTCTTCTTTTGGCATCCAATAAAACCTTCCAAGCTGACCTGTCTGCCTTGAATTTAACTAGTCAGCAGATCTCCTTGGAAACCCTTGATTAGACCTTTTCTTTTTCTTTTTAAAGGAAACCTAATAAGACGAAGACAAGGTTATTATTGAGAAGAGTTGTCTGCAGCCATCACCTAACTCCAGAAACATGTTTAAACACATTTTGCTTGGAATAAGTCCAAGCATGTACAAACTGGAACCTGCATCTCGATTTTCTTTTCACTTACCCTCATGTTTACAACAATAAAGGGAGATGCTGCTGAGACTGCATATGATAACCAAACATCTCATGTTATTTGGTTGCTCTGTTTAGTGATTTAGTATTATGGTTTCATGAGAAACTTTTAATTGGCCTAATAATGTCTTCTGTCTGCTTTGTTTATGTTTCATAGAGCCAGAGGCTTCAAATGTGTACAAGCAATAATGCATGGTACAACAATTGGTCTCCATTGACCTGGAGTACTAGAGGAACAGGAAGAGGAAATGAATGTGTGACTAATTGCCTTCAGGAACAAATGCTTCCTTTGCTCATGATGACTTCCTTTCCTTACAGAACATTTTGATCAAAGTTTCTGTATTAGGATCCTGATGAAAAGGAGAAAGAATGCAGAGCATATTTTCAAATTCTTGTGAAATTCACACTTCTGGGAGCCATGGAACTGAATGAACCACTGAGATAGCTCTGAGATAATATTTAAACCGTAATCCAAATACATCCCCTGAAGTTTACTTAACACAATAGTCTAGCTTAACTCGTAAGGAATGTCTGCCTGGAGCATTGTGTTCTTTTAAGAACTGTCTATATGGGATCAAGAGGACTCCTAGCGGTATGTTGTTATTGCTGTTAGGCGCCATCAAGTCATCTCTGACCCAAAGCGACTCTGTGCCCAACAGAATGAAACCCTATGCAGTCCAGTGCCATCCTCACAATTTCTCCGGTGCCTGAGCCCATTGATGTAGCCACTCTGTCACTCCATCTAGTTGAGGGTCTCGTCCTTGTGTTGCAGTTGCCCTTTACCAAACATGATGTCCTTTTCCAGGGACTGGTCTCTCCTAACGTCAGGTCCAAAATATGTAAGAAGAAGTCTTACCATCCTTGCCTCTTTGCTCTTACTTCTTTCAACACACACATCTCTCCTTTTAGTAGTCCATGGTACTTTCAATATCATTCCCCAGCACTGCAATTCAAATGCATCCATTCTTCTGTGGTCTTCCTTGTTTGGTCTCCTTATTCACATACGTCTGAGGCAATGGAGAATACCAGGCTCGTATCAGGTGCACTTTAGTCCTCAAAGTTACATCTTCGCTCTTCAATACTCTAAAGAGGTCTTGTGCAGCAGAATTTACCGAATGCTACTCCTCTTTTGATCTCTTGACTCGTGCTACCATGAGCACTGATTATGAATCCAAACAAGACAAAATCTTTGACAATTTCAACTTTTTCTCCATTTAACATGATGCTACCTATTGGTCCAATTGTGAGAATTTTGGCCTTCTTTATATTGAGTCTTAATCTATACTGAAAGCTACAATTTTTGATCTTCATCAGCAAGTGCTTCAATTTCTCCTCATGTTCAGCAAGCAAGATTGTTTCACTTTCAGCATGGCACAGTTTATTGATAAGCCTTCCTTTAATCCTAATGCCGCATTTTTCTTCCAGCTTCTCTGATCATTTCTCGGTACACATCTTGAACAAGTAAAATGAGAGTATGCAACCTGACACACCTTTCTTGAAAACCATGCACTATGCCCTTGTTATTTTTGCACTACTGCCTCTTGATCTATGCACGAGATCCTCTTGAGCACAATGGAATTCCCATTATTCTTAAAATTATCCAGTTTACTATGGTCCATACAATTGAATGCCTGCATAGTCAATAAAACACACATAAACATGTGTTTGGTATTCTCTGTTCTGAGCCAAGATTCATCTGACTGCAGCAATATCTTTGTTCCACATCCTCTTCTGAATCTGGCCTGAACTTGTCAGTTCCCTGTCAATGTAATGTTGCAACCATTGTTGGATGATGTTCAGCACAATTTTACTTGCGTGTGATATCAGTGATAATGTTCTACAGTTGAAGCATTCTGCTGGGTCACCTTTCTTTGGAATGGGCACAAATATGGAACTCTTCTGGTCAGTTGGTCAAGTGGCTGTCTTCCAAATGTCCTGACATAGATGAGTGAGTGCTTCTATTGGTATCCCATCAATGCCTGGAGCCTTACTTTTGGCTAAAGAATTTAGTGCAGCTTATAATTCTTCTTTCAGCACCATTGGTTCTTGTACCTCCTAAAATGGTGGGATGTTGACTAGTTCTTTTTGATACAGAGACTGTCTTCTTTCCACCTTCTCCTGATGCATCCTGTATCATTCAATATTTTACCTGTAGAATCTTTTAAGATTGCAATTTGAGGTTTGAAATTTTTCTTGTGTTCTTTCAGTTTCAGATATGCTAAGGAGTTTCTTCTCTTTTGATTTTCTAATTCTCGGCCTTTCCACATTTCATTATAATAGTTGGCTTTATCTTCTAGCACTGCCCCTTGGAATTTTTTCAGCTCTTTTACTTCTTTCTGTCTTCCATTTGCTTTAGCTACTCTATGATTAAGTTCCAGAATCTTCTGATATCCACTTTGATCTTTTCTTTCGTTCCTATAAAAATCGTCTTTTTAGCAGCAGATGGACATTTGGTCTCCACTCAAGAACTCCCTCAATGCAAGAACACTTTATTCTATTAAAGTGGCATCCCGTGATGCTCACCTTTCCTACACAATTGCTGAAGACAATGCAGATGCATAAGCAAATATGGTGAAGAAACTGGTGGTGCCAGCTATCAAAAGAGATAGGGTCTGAGGTCTTAAAAGCTTGAAGATAAACAAACTGTTATCTAGCTGAAAAGCAACAAAGTCCCCGTGGAAGAAGCACACAAGGTGTTGAAGGGATCAGGTATCAGGTATCAAAGAACAAGGGGGAGTTCAGAGTGGAGACCCAAAGTCCATGTGGACATCCCCTTACAGAATGGTTGCAGGGAGAAGACGAGCCAGCTAGGGTGTAGTGTAGCAACATACAACTTTCCTCTAGTTCTTTAATGCTTTCTCCCCCCGCTATCATGATCCCAATTCTATTTTATGAATCTAGCTAGACCAGAAGATGGACGCTGGTACAGATAAGAGCTGGAAACACAGGAAATCCAGGACAGATGACCCCCTCAGGACCAGCAGGGTGGAGAGAAGGTAGAAAGGGGGAACTGATCAATATATAACACCCTCCCTAGGAGGACAGCAGTTAAGTGGGTGAAGGGAGACTTAAGTATAAGACATGACAAAATAATAATAATTTAGAAATTATCAAGGGTTCATGAGGGAGAGGGGCATGGAGGGAGGGGAAAATGAGGAGCTGATAACAAGGCCTCAAGTAGAAAGCAAATGTTTTGAGAATGATGATGGCAACAAACGTACAAATGTGCTGGACACAATGGATGGATGGATGGATGGTGACAAGAGTTGTATGAGGCCCCAATAAATGGATTTTTGAATAGTTTTTTTAATAACTATTTGCTTTCTTCAAGCATAATGGTTTTGATGCCTTCCCACGGCTCATCAGGTCTTCTGTTATTAGTGCTCAGTGCATCAGATCTGCTATTTAGATGCCCTTGAAATTCATGTGGGATAGATTCAAGGTCATATTTTGCCTCTGTGGCCTTGTTTTAATTATATCCAGCTTTATCCTGAACCTACATATGAGAAATTGATGCTCTGCACCACAGTTGGTTCATGGTCTGGTGTTAGCTGCAGAAATTAAGCTTTTCCACAGTGTCTTTCCACTGATTTGATTTTGGGTATTCTACATGGAAAAGTCTTTAAGTAAAGTCACTTTTTGTGCTTTGTACAAATCATTAGTTTTGCAAATTCTATCTTGGGATCTCCAGCTTCATTTCTATCATCAAGTCCATGTTTCCCAAATATTGTTTTTTCCTCTTTGCTTCCAACTTTTGTATTCCGATCACTAATAATGATCAGTATATCTGATCATGTTTGATCAATTTCTGCCTTAAGTCACTGGTAGAATTCTTCAATTTTTCATCATTAGCTTTTGTGGTTGGTGCATAAATCTAATTAATAGTTGTATTGATTGGATTTCTTGGAAGGCACATAAATACAAGAGAATGTCCCCTAAAATGGATTTCCCCCCCAAAACTATGTACTTTTTATTTGTTTTTACAAAACAACCTTATCATCTTTAATGTACTCTTCATTGCACTTAATACATTTGTCAAATTGGTGATGCCATTTCTGGAAATATTTTTTCAAACACATCTGTTTGAATGACCAACAGCATCTCCCTTATTTTTTTTTTCGCCTCTTTTACATCAAATCACTGTCTTTTCATTTCCGTCTTCATTTACAGAAACAAAGAGAAGTCTCTCAGAGTGAGGTAAGGTGCCTGCATCAAGAGAGACTTTTTTTTTTTTTGACCCAAACTGGCACAACTGAGATGCCTGCTTGAGCAGGTGATTGTCCAGGTAGTAAAGCCAGTACCCCATCTGCCACAATAAGGCCCTCTTTGTTGTTGTTGCACACTGTTATGCAATCTTTTCAGAAGTTCTCAAAAGAAAATTTAACAGTCTGACCTGGAGGAAAAATCTACAAATGCACTAGGAGTTGACATGTTCATCTGCTCAGGAAGTTGACAGATGTCCAGAAAGAGGTTTGTTATCAATCAACATTTTATTTTTTTTGAAATGAGAAAGCCACTTGTACACTTGAGTATACAAGTACTGTCCTTGTAAGTCAGCAGTTTTTCAAATCCCCTTTCACAGGGGTCACCCGATTCACAAGACTAGCAAAATTACACTTAAGAAGTAGCAATGAAAATAATTTTATGGTTTGGGAGTCACCACAGCATGAGGAACTGTATTAAAGGGTAACAGCATTAGGAAGGCTAAGAACCATTGCTGTAAGCTGTGTTCAATGTCACAATAGTTTTTGCAGCATTTTTCTCTGAACAGGAAACAAAATTTCACAGCCACATGCTGTTCTCTTAAATCAGCCATCATGAAAATGGCAGTTTGAGTAAAACTATCCTTATGAAAAAATTCACTGTGACCAGAAAGAACCTTCCCTGGTGATGCCACAGGGTGCACTAACTCAGAATGAGTTGCTCAATGCTTGCCTGACAGGAAAAATGTGTACTATAAAAGCTCAACTCAGTGTGATTTTGGTTCTTAGGGGATACCCATTAGTGTAAACTTTTTACAGACAACATTGTAATTCATGATAGATTTAGCAAGATTCTTTCTTGCTAAATGAATGCCATGACAGTCCTCTTAGTTGTGTTATTCCTGGCATAGTAAATCCTATCATTTCTGATTCGAAATAGGCAGTAGCAAACGATTTCAGCTCACTAATGTCTAACATGTTGATCTTTATGCATTTCATTTCATTTTTGACCACTCGAGTGTTCCTAAATTTGTACTTGGCACCTTCCAAGTTCGGCTCATTAGGAGATTTTTTTCAGCGTTCTCCTTGCTTTGAGTCATACCTCACCAGCAAATGAAGATCCTGAAGGCTTCACTCCCACAGGCTTCACCAGACTCATGTCACTATGGTTGTTCCCGCCCCCCCCCCCCCTTCCAAGAAATCAGGTCCTCTTCAGGTCCTATTTGGAGTGCTCTCACACCTGAAGGACCCGTCCTCTGACACTATGTCCAACAATGTTTGACTTCCTTTGTTTCGACTTTTAGTATCTGACAATGCTTTCAAGCTATGCATAGGATTTTCAAGGATTTCGTCCTCTGAAGTGGGGAGCTGAGTTTTTCTTTGTTCTCTTTTCTTTATCTGGGAGTTCCACTGAAAGCTGTTCACTTTGGGTGACCAATAATATTTGAACTTCCAACATCACACAAGGCAACACAGTACAATTAACTGACAGACAAGTGGTAGCTACATGAATAGTGGGTTACATGTTGGGCTGCTAACCATAAGGTTAGCAGTTCGAAACCACAAGCTACTCTGTAAGAAAAAGATGAGATTTTCTACTTTCTTAGAGAGTTACAGGCACGGAAACCCTCAGGGATGGTTCTGTTCTGTCCTATAAGGGTCATTATGAGTAGGAATCAACTCGGTGGTGGTAAGAAGTGGGATCAAATTGACAACTGAAATTTGAATGATTAGTGTGTTAGGCCAGGTTTACTAGAGACACAAATCCTGTAACACTCCTACACATGTAAAAAAGAACTTTCTGAAGACTCTGTGTGTGTGTGTGTATCAGGAAAAGATCCCAGCCCAGGCCAACTGAAGTCTATAAGTCTGATACTAGTCCTAAGTCTCTCTTCAGACTCACGCAGCCACATTGAATGAGGTTGAATGCAGGAAGATCACAGGCTTGTGGATGCAAGGCCATGTGGATCCAATGGTGGTGGTAACATCACAGGGCTCCAGCCATAGCCAGGTCAGCCAGAAGGAAGGATAAGGCAGAGAGGGCAGGAGAGGTACCTAGGACACTTATGAGAAAGTCATGCTCACAAGGAGTTGTCATCAGGCTGTGATCTACTAGGCTAAACTCCACCCCTACACTTTTATGTATCTTCAAGCGAACATGAAACTATGTAACTACCACAATTAGATAAGAAAATTATGGGACAGTGAATTTATTAATGTGGGAGAAACCATTTGGAAAGGAAGAATAAACATGGTTACACAATTCAAAGAACATAATCAATGTCACTGTACTTATAGAAATGGTTGAAATTAATGTGTTCTGCATGCACATCCTTAACAACTAAATGATATTTTAAAAATATGAAAAAACACTCTGTGTTAATCTGGGTTAAACTAGAGAGACAAATACAGAGACACTCATACATGTATAAGAAAGAGTTTTATACACAGAGCAATTGAATATTGAGAAGACATCCGTCTAGTCCAGATCAAGTCCTTAAGTTCAACATTAGCCCATATGTCCAAAACCAATCTATAAACTCCTTTTCAAATTCACACAATACATGTGATGACACTGAAGGCAGGAAGATCAACAGGGCAGTCTTGGAAAGTCTTGTGGATCCAATGGCAGTGGAAGCATCTCAGTGCTAGCAGGCATCTCCACCTGGCTTCTTCAGCTCCAAGTCTCTAGTGTAGCTCCATGTGTCTTCTCAGCAGGAATGTCTCGCAGGGAGTGAGCGTGTGTCCCGGCTCCAGAGAGCTATTTACCTCCTTAGCACCTCCAAATTATGTCATCAAGCTTTGCCCTGGTAAGGTAAACTCCACTCCTTCACTCATAAGATTATGTAACTACCGCAGATCTCCTTCCCTTCTCCAAATGTACCTCCTAGCCTGATTTTTCTATCTCATTTCCATCTATATATCTGTTCCGAATCAACATAAAATGTCGTTAACATCAAATATGAGTGGCATGACCTTTCACATATGTCTACAACCTATTTTGCTCATTTAATATCATCCTTATCCAACTTGTACTATAAGTAGCTTTACCTCTGCACAGCTGTTTGGCTGTGGCTGAGTCCTCAAGCAGATTCAAGGGGCAAGTGGTGGATATAGAACTGACAAAGCCAAACATCAAGTTAATGCATGCCTTCCCAAGACGACAATTCCTAAGGGAAGCAGAAAGCCTCTGTCTCCCGCTGAGCAGCTGCTGGTTTTGAGTTGCTGAGCTTGCAGTTAGCCCAGCGTGGAACCCAGGACACCACCAGGCATCTATCGATAGATGAAGCTGAGTGGGGTAGGAAGAGCTGGAGCAGTTAGTTCTTCCTGCCTGGTTCTCAGGAGTTTTAGAATTCTAAATTTGGCCTTGACATTCCAGGGTGCTGGAAAGATTCATGTATTAAGGTGAGAGGCCTTTGTTTCATCTATAATGTCAAACAAACAAACCTATTGTCATGAAGTCACTTTTATATTAGCGAGCAGCTCCATGGGGTTTTCTTGGCTATACTCTTTACAGAAGGCGCACACAAGGCCTTTTTGTCACAGTGACACTCATCCCCTGCCATGTCAGTTGCAACACATTGGGACCAGAGTAGAACTGACCCTGTGGGTTTATGAGACTGTAACAGGAGTAGGCAGGCCAGTCTTTGGCCTGAGGAGCGAATGGTGTTTCAAACTGCCCCCCTTGTGGTTCGTCACCCCATCGGGAGTCCACTATGCCACCAGGACTCCGATGTGGCACTAGGCGGATTCCAAGCACCAACCCCTAGGTTAGATGAAGGCCCACATTATGCCACCCCGGTTTCTAACTTTAACATAGCTAGACAAAGTATGTGGCCGTCCAATTATACTTTTGATGGGGTCGCTCCAGACAGGGATGTCTGACAGCTCGCTCATCACACCCAGCCACAGTAAGAATTCTCACCTCCGTGCTGTCTCCCCTGGTTCGTACTGAACTCTGCGTTTGCTCCATGCCACGCCCAGCTACAAAGGAGACGCCAACCAGACGCGGCGATGCCACGCTCGGGATCCAGGAGGCCCGAGTCCAAACAAGCGTGGGAAGAAGGCTGGCTTCCCCGCCAAGCTCCGCCCACTCCGTCCGGCCCGGGCCCGTGGCATGCTGGGACATAGAGTCTTTGGCAGGACAGCGCTTCCATCAAGTCTCCTCCCCCAAACGTCCGAGGCAACATTTCGCCCTCGGGACGTCTTGACGTAGCATTCCTTCAGTACCAGCCTCTTCCCTCGTTCTCCCTTCCTTGAGAAGCCGCGTTCCGCACTTCCGAGGCCCTTTTACGTCATACAAGGACTCCGAGTGGGTCCCGGCGCCGGTCCACTTTTCGGCAAAGTGACGTGGACGTCAACAGCAATGGCGGCCGGAGAAGAGGTCCCGCCACTGCCAACGAGCGGCGAGAGCTGGTGAGTGGAAGCCCGGACGGGGTGCCCACTCCCCTTTCGGCCGCCGCCCCGGCCCTTTTCCCGCCCCCCTGCCGGTCCCGGAGGCACCGTGGCCGGCGGCGGGGCGGCCGGGGCCGGGGAGAGCCACCCTGCGCCCCGCCCCGCCCCCTCCGCGCCCCAGCGGCCGGGCCGGGGTGCGGGAGCAGAGGGGTGTGGACCTGGTCCCGGGCCGCGTCCGGCCCGCTCGCCGCGGCCCCTGGGGCAGGAGCGGGGGAGGGGGGAGCGGTGGGGGTGGGTCCCCCGGCCCCGGCTGTGGGAGCAGCTGCTGAGGAAGTTTCTCAAATAGAAACCAGAAGCGCTGGGATACCATTGTGGAGGGATCTCCGTGTAACATTACCACGGTGACCTCAGCCTGGGGTACCGAAGGGACGATTCCTCCCACATAATTGAGATGTCTATATTTATAGAAATATATATACTTACAGTGGTTTCCCAACGCGCGTTTCACGCTCCGGCAATTTGCATCCTTCATCATGTTGACATGTCTTTTGCCTCCCAAGTACTTTTTATCAGATGTTGATTTAAAGCTCTGCATGCCTTGTACCGCTTGCTTCCCTGATTGATTCCCTGATTGCATGCTTCCCTGATTGATCAGGGTTGTGCGGCGCGCGCGTGTGTGTGTATGTGTGTGTGTGTGTGTGTAGACTTAGACCCTGGTACTCACCGCCCTCGAGTCAGTGCTGACTCACAGCGATCCCGTGTGAGTTTCAGAGGTGGTACCAGTCTACAGCAGTAGAAAGTCCAGTCTGTCGCCTGAGTTGCTGCTGCTGGATTCGAACTACCAAACATGCGGATCGCAGCCCAGCGGGTAACCACTACATCAGCAGAGTTCCCTAAACCACAGTGTCATTAATTTTTGGGAAAGGTTCCAACTTAAAAAAAAAAAAAGTAGGTTTTACAATACGCTTTTGCAGACATTGTTTAAAAAAAGAACCTTACTGATCTGTGCGTTTTTATTTCACTTGATCTGAGTGTGTTGACTATGTGTACATGTGTTAATTTTTGCGTATGTACTTCTACTTCTTTGTGATATCGTAGTCTCGTTGTCATCCTCCTGACCTAAAAACAGTCCAGGGCTTTGATAACTACAACCTTCAATCCCCAAGATGAAACTGGAAAGCTTAGTAAAGAGAAGTTAAAGTTAACACACACAAAGCAATCTGGGAAGTAGGAGGATAATTTAAGGTGACCTAGATGTTTTGTTGGTTTTGGGTTTTTTGGGCGGGGGGGAGTGGGTAAGAGTGGTGGTGGCTTAGTGATTATACCTTGGACTGCTGATTGCTATGTCAGTATCAAAACTAAGCAGCGCTCCTGGGAGAAAGTCTTAGCCTTGGCACCCCACAGGGGCAGTTGGGTCCTGAACCTCGCTGGTTTTGAGTTTGGTTTGGGTTTGAGTTAACGATGGTTTTTATTCTCAATTTGCATGTATTGGAATTGAGCTGTGATATATCCATTGACGCCATAAAAGTGGTTCAGTTCAGTTCAGGACTTTGGAATGTGAATAAGTGTTATGGAAGTACAGTTGAGGGAGAAACTACTTCCTCTTGGAGTCATTAGATCATCTGTAAAGTGTTGTGTATACAGTGCAGTAGGAATACAAGTGAGCTTCAAAAAGTTCATGGAGAAATGGAATTAAAAGATCTGGAATTTCGGGCTGAGCCCTGGTGGCGTAGTGGTTGTGTGCGGGACTGCGGCCCACTGGGATGGAGGTTCAAATTCCAGCAGTGGGGCTGGGCCTCCTACTCCCACCACTGGAGAGCAGTGATGCCCAAAAACCAAAAAAAAACCCAAAAAACAAAAGATCTGGAATTTTTCCACAAAGATTATTAAGTCTCCACATCTAACTTGAGTCATGTATGTAATTTAAAATTTGACAGTATCCATATTAAAAACTAAAAAAGCCCATGAAATTCATTTTTATTTTTTCTCTACCCCCCCAAATTAACCATCTATCTTACTCACTTTAATATTTCCAAAAGGAGCCCAGGTGGCATAGTTGGTTGGTTATGAGCTGGGCTGCTAACCTCAAGGTCAGCAGGTTGAATCCAAAAATCCTTCCTTTGAGAAAGATGTGTGTCGAGAGTTCTAGTCCCAGAAACCCACAAGGGCACTCTACCCCGCCTCTAGGGTCACTATGAATCAGAATTGACACACTGACAGTGAATTTGGAGTTTGGGGAATATTTCCAAAATAATATTTCAACATACAATCTGGAGTTTGTTGTTATTGTAGTATTAAGTCCTCAAACCCTGGTGTGTATTTTATATCTGTGTCTATCATTGTAATCAAACAATACTCATATTTCAAATACTAACGAGTCAAACTGGCCTACCTACCCACTGACATTGAATCATTTCTGACTCACACTGACCCTATAGGGCAGAACAGGGCCTCTCCCTAGGGTTTCTGGTGCTGTCAGTATTTGTGGCAGAAACAGCCTCATCTTTTCCCTCAGAGTAATTGGTGAGCTCTTCTGAGTTTGAACGCCTGACTCTTCACTTCGCAGCCTAAAACTTGACCCCACCCGTAGCTAGTGACTAACCTAATACAGAGGGCAGAATCAAATTAAGAGATGGGACCATGTCGACACAGGTACAGGAGCAAGGAGATAAGCACGAAAGTATGTTTAGAGAGCTAGGACCAAAACTGCATGATTGAAGAGAGGTTGCAAGCACTCTGGAAAAAGCATTACTTATGTTGAAACCCATTAGTGATCTTTTTAAAATCATCGACCAAGACTTTACAAGTCTTCATATGATAACTGGTTATACTTTTTTAGAAAAATGAGTTGTCGGGTCATAAACTGGCTGTAATGAGCAGTTCTATTTATTGAGAAACAAGGAGCGAGATGGTGCTAAACTTAAGTAAATGGCTGTGGGAAGTTCTTGGTTTCGAAGAGTTGTGCTCACCTCTAGTCAGCGGGACAAGGAACCTATGGTGTGCGTGGTTGTTAGAGGTTTGTTTCTTCTGGATTTGCTGTCTTTGCAGTTTTGCATTTTTTTTCACATTCATGAATGGAGTAAGCCTGACGTGTTCTGCTATGATTTCTACCTAAATCTTAACCTTCTAAAGTCTCTCCTTTCCACACTCTGAACACCCTAATCCTAAAACTGAATTTGAGTAGAGCCTTGGGATCGGGAGCCAAAGATATACCTACTGTTAAGAGTTCTTTTTACATGGGCTGTTACAGAATGGGGAGGCATCACTGTTTTTTAAAAAACGCTAGTATTTTTTTATTTTAACTTATTCAAATAAAATTCAAAAAGTCTATGGAAAATAAAATGAAAACATTTCCACCAAGCTTTCAAGGAAACCCTTGTACATTTTACAGCTTACCCTAAAATGCTAATGACTCAGGATCATGCTGCTTATAAGTATAAATGCATTAAAATGAAACCAGATCACTGTCTTTAAAAATGGCAAGTTGGGGAGGAGGGGGGGGGGACAATCGTGATGACCAATACAGGGATCTGGTATCAAACATCAAAGAACTAAAAATTATATCATTATAAATAAGGGGGAGTGCCGATTGGGGACCCAAAGCCCATCAATAAGTGAAGTGATAGCCTCCTACAGAGGGGTTGCAGTGAGGAGATGAGCCAGTCAAGGTACAGTGTAGTAACAATGAAATGCGCAACTTTCCTCTGGTTCTCAAATTTTTCCTCCCACCGACGATCATAATCCCAAAGGATTGGTAGCCAGACAGATTCAGCTAGACCAGGGGATGTACTTTGGAGTCGGAAACATGGGGAATTTAGGATAGATGATCCCTCGGGACTAGTGGGGGGAGTGGTGATACTGGGAGAGTGGATGGATGGGGAAGTACAAAGGGGGAACTAATTTCAGGGACCTACATGTGACCTCCTCTCTGGGGAGCGGGACCCCTCTCTGGGACCCCCTCTCTGGGGGGGTCGTGGTGAGGTGACATGGGACAGGGTATGATATGAAGAGGTAATAACAATTTGTAAATTATTAGGGGTTCATGGGGGAGGAGGAGGAGGGAGGGGAAATATGAGGAGCTGGAATTTAAAAAAAAAGAAGAAGAAGAAGAACTAGAGGAAAGGGGAAAGGAGGACCTTATGCCGGGGGCTCAAGTAGAAAATGTTAGGAAATGAATGTGACAACATGTGTACAAATATGCTTAATACAAATGATGTATTGAATGTAATAAGAGCTGTAAGAGTCCCCAATAAAATATATATTAAAAAAAGACACATGACTGTACACCCACCTCCCCCCGGACAAACAACAGAAACTGGATGAAGAGAGAAAGCAATTGGTATAAGATATGAAAATAATAATTTATGATTTATCAAGGGTCCACGATCAGGGGTGGTGGGGGAAAAAGAGGAGCTGACACTAAGGGCTCAATAGAAAATAAGTGTCTAGAAACTAATGATGACAACATATGTACAAATGTGTTTGATGAAATTGATGTGTGGATTTTACAAGAGCTGCAAGAGTCCTCAATAAAAATGGTTTTTTTTTAAGTGGCAAATTTAAGGACAGTAATTATGATTACGCGACTGTAGGCTGATTGTTGGAATGTTAAATAAGCTCACATAGCAATCCCTTTTTGAGATTGTATCTCTTATATAAGAGATCTTAGTTATGTTCTACATACTGTATGTTCTATATACTGATGTACATTGGTACTAATCAACATTTAAGTGTGCATTGGAATTACTTGGGGTACTGGAGTTTTTAAAAAAATTTACTAAAATGTTTTTTATTTACAATTATGGTGTTTGTTAGGGAAGATAACAGGTCACAACAAGTCATGATCAGGAGACCTTAAAAATACAGTCCTTTTGTCCACAGCAGTGACTTTTCTTAGCTATGTCAGCTGACACAACTCCCTCTAGTCTTTAGCCACTTAGTCATAGCCCCTTGACCTCTGCCTTGCTTAAGCATGTGTTACAAAACTCCCTTAGTGGTAGTAAAAGCCCAAAAGGCTCCCTAGTCAACAAGCCAGCCAGAAGCACTCAGGTTTACTTCCACAGATCAGGAAGCCCACACTTTTGTTTAATGATCAGTGTCAAGATTTCTGGTGACCCCAGAGATTTCACTTCCCCCAAGGATATGGCATGTGCTCTGCTGGTGACCCTTCTTTCTTGGTCTTGGGATTCTCTTGGTTCCTGTTTCTCAAGTGATTCACTTTATCCCAGGAGGAATGGCAAGGCTGATCAATCCCTAAGAGTATATCTTCTTTTTATGATCCCACCCAGTCATTTGGTGAGAGTTTAAAAAGACTGAATAGAAAAGCCTTACTAAATAATTTTAAGTCACTGTGCGTGCACACAGTTCATCTTCGGCAGGTAGTCTTGGGAAATTTAGTTTTAGACCTGGCAAGGTGAATCTTTAGAGGTGAATCCAGTTTCCAGCATTTTTCTTGATTCTTTTAAGTTGTAAATTTAGTTTTAGATGTGACAAGGTGAATCTTTAGAGGTGAATCCAGTTTCCAGCTTTTTTCTTGATCCTTGAAGTTGTAAGAGAAGGCACTGGAAAAGACATTCTTAGGAATAAAAGGAAAATGTGCATTTTTTTGTTTTAAACTTCATTTTGTGATTTAGGTGAAAGTTTGTAGAGCAAACCAAGAGCTTAACACTCAGTTTATACACATTTTGTTTCATCTTACCCATTTCAATCTCCTCAATCTACCAACCATATTTCTCTTTCTCCCAGTGTTTCCTGTTTCCCTTTTTCCCCCCCATTCCTAATCCTCTGTCCTGTATAAATGCTTTATAAAAGGTAATCACTGCCTTTTTTTATCTTAAATGGTTGATTATTTGGTTATACTACCAGATGTGAGTTCATTTCCAGACCTGAAGAGTGACTAAATGCCATAGCCTTGAGACCTCATCAGCTTCTATCTGATCAATAAGCCTAGGCTCTTATCATTTTTAGTTCTGTTCCACACTTCTCTCCCACTCAATAGAGGACCTTCTAATAGGATCCTTTTAGAAACAGTCGGTATTGGTAGCCAGGTACCATCTACCTATTCTGGTCTCATGGTTGTGGACACAGTGTTTGTGTGCTCCATCAGGCCTTTGGATTAGTTGTTTACACACGGGTCTTATGATTTTCATCACTGTTCTTTCTTCTGGTTGGGAGGGACCAATATTTGCAACTTAGAGGTTGCTCTTAAACTTTTAAGACTCCAGTTGCTAACACCCAACAAAGAAGGATGATTCTGTGAATTGTTTTATGGCAATTGACCTTGGTGCACCTTAAGAGTATGGTTCTGATCCCCCAGGCCTGTAATTCATTTCTTCAAAGTAGTTAAGTCTAAGAACTCTTTGTAACTTTGTCCACCACATTCATGGATACATTTGCACAAAGGTAAATACATATATACAGATATCCTCTGTCAAACTTGGGTATACTCCCAGGCTCCCTGCCATACCTGTTCACCCTGTATATCTATCTGAGCACTACTCCTGGAAAGTGGTAATTATTGCAAGATTATATACATAAAAGTGTTTACCTCTGTTGCTTCTAACTCTCACAAACCTTTCTCTGTCTCTGTTATTTTTTCCTTAACTTCCCTTGGGATCTTATTAAAATGAATTTTTGATTAAGTAACTTTGGGTATTTCTGTCAATTTTCTGCATGATCTAGTATTGCTGGTTCACAAGGTTATAAATGATATATATCTCAGAATCAGTTGGTCATAAGAATTACTTTGAACATTAAATGGCTTAGGAGATATTTCTAGAATAAATATATGCATGCATGAATTTAAGTTTAGAAAATCATGTGTAATAACATACAAAACTCACTTCATGTAAGCTTCCTGTGTTTTTATGAGCAATGTAGTTATCTGCTTGTGTGATAATGCTCACTATATTGAAATACATGGTGATTAGGAACTGTCTCAGTTTTCATGCTTTCTGGAACTTCAACTCTATAAATTGAATGAATGCAGTTAAAGCTTGTAAAAATGATAAATTAACTTGAAAGTATTTCACTCTTGTAAATTAATAGAAGATACGAAGTTCAGCTTTGTAAAACCAAGCATTATTCCATTGTTACAATTCAAAAATTGGTAATCGTTCTTTATATTTAAAAAATAGTCTCCCAATAGAATAAAATGATTATGAAAAAAATTTAAAAGGAAGGGGAAAGAGGAGCTTATACCAAGGGCTCAAGTAGAAAACATTTGAAAATGAAGATGACAACGTGTATACAAATATGCTTGATACAAATGATGTATTGAATGTTTTAAGAGCTGTAAGAGCCCCCAGTAGAATTATTGGGAAAAAAGGCAGTCTTGAATTTGAACATGAATACTCATTTTATGAAGCGTCCTTAGCCTTTTTTTGTTATAAGAATTAATGATCCTACTCCCACCACTGGAGAGCAGTGATGCCCCCCCCCCAAAAAAAAAGAATTAATGATACTATTGTTAGTATTCTGACCATGCCTAGGTTTTTTTTTTGACCATGCCTAGTTTTAAATATTTATATAATATGGACTTTTAATTCATAATTTTAAACTATTAAAACTTTTACCAAGTTTAGAATTATTAAAGTATCAATTTCATAAAAAAAAACTACTATTGTTAACTTGAGATGTGAACAGGAATTTTGGGGGAGAGAATTAAATTTTTCATTCTCAGAGTTTAAGGCACTTTATAACAGAACTCTCAAATCTATCCATTTAACTCAAAAGTGTTAAAATATGAGGTAAGATTTAAAATGTTACTTTAAGAGAAGTAGAGAATTGTAATTTCAGACCCTAAACATATATATATATGTATGTATGTATATATTGCTGTGAATGAGAAAGAAATCCTTGTTAAGAAGGATATAGAAAACCTCTGTGACTGTGAAGGCTAGATATTACTTTAGGAAAAAAATGAACATAAAATGAACTTTTTTTCTGTTGAACCCTGGGGTAAATAACAGCTGCTTGATTTTGTAAACTAAATTTAGTCTGGAGGCAAAGATTAGAAATGAAGGCATCTTGAGATAATTTCAAAATAACAGATCACTTCTAGGATTTTATTTTCTCTAGTTGCTTTAATAGCCATAGGGTAATTTAGTAATTATTTTTGAGTTCTCTGATGTTCATTTTAATTAATTTCCAATTAAGATATTTGTAGTTACTGCAGGGAAGAGACATTGCATTTTCTATCTGAGACTGTTGAGATACTCCTACGTCACTCTGAAGCATCCAGTTAAGCATATTGGCACTTTAATATTTGCATCACTTATCTCTGTCTGTTCTGAAAATAACATCCTAGTGTTTTACGAAATGATATGTCCTTGCTGAGTAGGATTGGATTATTCTGAGTACAACTTGAAAAGAAGGAATTTTACAAGCAATTCTTTGTTGAGAATTACAAATGAAAAGCACATCAGTTCCATTAGGCTCCTAAGATCAAATTGTTTCCAGTGGCTATTAAAGAGCAGTAAATTAATAACCAATTAAAGGTAAAGCTAGGTCTGGAAATTTAACATATACTTTTAATATTAAGAACTTACCTGACTTTCGATGTAAATTGAAAATGATGATTAATTCAATCATCTGTTTCAAGTCTTCCATTTTCCTAATGGTTAAAAAGAACAAGAATCACATCACTACGAATGAGGGAGAGAGCAGAATGGGGACCCAAGGCCCACTTGTGGGTAATCAAACACTCTTAGAAGGGATTCGTGGGGAGGACACAGGCCAGTTAAGGAGCAATGAGGTGGCAATGAAGAATACAACTTTCCTCTAGTTCCTGAGGACTTCCTCCCCCAACTGTCATGGTCCCAGTTCTACCTTACAAATCCAGCTGGATTGGAGTAGGTACACTGGTAGAGATGGAAAATGGAAATATGGGGAACCCAGGACAGATGAACCCCTTGGGGCAGTAGTGAGAGTGGAGCTACTGGATGTGTGGAGGGAAAGTGGGGTAGAGAGGAAAGGGGTGCCAACTACAAGGATCTACACATAACCTCTTATCAGGAGGACAGATATTAGAAGAGTGAGCAAGGAGAGACATCGAGCAGCCTAAGATATGACAAAATAATAATAATTTATAAAGTATTGAGGGTTGGTTGGGGAGCGGGGAGCAAGGATGGAGGAGAAAGAATGAGAAGTTGATGTCAAGGGTTCAAGTGAAAAAGTGGATGTTTGGAGGATGATGATGGCAGCAAGCATGCGAAGTTGCGTGGGACAACATACACATTTCTTGTTAAAAACGATGTATGAGCCCCCAACAAAATGACTTTAATAAATATAAGAATTTAAAAAATTGTTCTTCACTGTCAACTGACACAACATTTTAAAGATGGGTAAGGATGCATTAGGGTATGCGTCGCTTCCTTATTTTAAAGCAGTTAGGGCATAAAACTTGTGGTTATTTAATTATTTCAGCATGGAAACACAAGAAAATAGTATATATTTACATAGAACTTTATAGCTATTGTTTATTTCAAATCTTTTGAATCTCACAACAGAGTATTACTCTTAAAAAAAACAGGGTTCAGAGCTACCCACTGTGAACATATGTCTGTTGGGGTGTATGAATATGTTAATATGTTAATGTGGGTTGCAAACCCAATTGATAAAATAAGTTTTGCATATCATTCATGTTTTCTCTTTTGTGCTTTGTGTGAGTCCTGGTAGACTGGAGAAACAAATTCATAGGCATTCATATGTATAAGAAAGAGCTTTATATGTAAGAGCAGTTGAGCATTAAGAAAACATCCCAGCCCAGTCCAGATCAAGTTCATAAGTCTGATATTAGCCCATATATCCTATATCAATCTGTAAAGTCCTCTTCAGATTCCTGAAACACATGCAATGACACTGAATGCAGAAGAATCACAGGTCAGTGGGTGAAAGGTCTTGTGAATCCAGTGGCAGTGGAAGCATCTCAGCACTGGCAGGGGTCTCCCTGTGACTCCCCCAGCTCCAGAGGTATAGCATAGCTTGATGTGTCTTGTCAAATGGAATGTCCTCACAGGGACTAAGAGTGTGTCCTGCCTCCAGAGAGCTATTTATCTCCTAAGCCCCTCCATATGAGGCCATCAAGCCCCACCCCTTCTTTCAAGTTTCAAATTGTCAACATTATGTAACTACTGCATGATTATAAAAGGGGTTAATTTATGATTGATACATGATTGAAAAATGATTCATGAGTATATACTATATTGATTTTTTCTTAATATGTTCTCATATTCCTTGTCAAAAATAATTTTATGTTTTAATTCTTCAGAAATAAGATAATTTCTAATTACTATATACTAAATTAGAATAGTTTACTTATTAATAAACTAAGATGTTAAATATTACATAAATGTGGCAGTCACTAATCTGGTGTTAATTTCAGGATTGGGAGTACAGGGGTGTAGGCTAGCCTGTCAATCTGGAGATAGCCAATGAGACCTCTCTGTGGGCATGGCTTGTGGACATGGCTTTCTCCCGAGAATTCTGGGAAATCTTGCCGTATTTCCCCCCTAAAGGTGAGAGACAGCTCAGCCCCTTGGAGCCGCCCTACTCAGTCCCTTGTCGCTGCTTTACTGACAAGACACAAGGCAGGCTCCCTGTGAGACATCCTAGATGAGAAGCCACATGGGCTTACCCTGATGGGACCAGACCTCTGAAGGCGGAACAGCCACACAGAAACTCCTGCCATTGCTGAGATGCTGGAAAAGCCACAGAGAGGTCCCTGCCAGTTCTGAGATGCTTGGGAAGTCACAGAGAGGTCCCTGCCAGCATTAAGATGCTTCTACCGTCACTGAATATACAAAACTCTGCACCCACTGGCCTGTGATTGCCTGGCGTCATTGTATTTGCCTTATGAATCTGGAGAAGACTTTATAGACTGGTATAGGACACATAGGCTAATATCAGACTTGTGGGCTTAGACTGGACTGGGTTGGGATGCTTTCTCAACGTTCCATTCTTGTATATAAACCTCCCTTACATACATATGCGTGTTTATGAATTTGTTTCTCTAGTCTGCCTGGACTAACACAATATTCTATAATAGGTTACGTTATATTGCACCACATGTGAAGAATACTGAATACATAATGACTGCCAGGAGAATAGCAACATTGTCTCTCTGACTTACTACTTTCAGCCTGTTTTTCTTTGGCAAAAGAGAGATACTGTTTTCATATATATATATATATATATATATATATGTGTGTGTGTGTGTTTTTTAGGGCATCACTGCCCTGGTGGTGGGAGTAGGAGGCCCATCCTTTGCCCCTGTGGAGCTGGAATTGAACCTCCATCCCAGTGGGCCGCAGTCCCGCGCACAATCACTGCGCCACCGGGCCTCAGCCCCGAGATACTGTTTTCATTTACCAAATAAACTACTACTTTGGTGAGGGAACAAAAACAGACATTTTTCTTTGATCTTTTAAAGTACTGGAGTGCCACCTGGAATAGATAGAAACAACAGTGATTAGGAACTTTTTGGAAAAGCTTGAAAGAAGAAAAGCTGTAGCACATTCTGGCTGAACTTCCTCATTAGACAATTTGTTTTTGTAACACGCATTGCAACACTTATAGTCTCCAATTTACGTAGGTCTTTGACTTCATATGTTAGTTCTGATGAAAGTTAAACCTTATTTTGTTTTAATGCTAGGTATACGGGACACGTCATTTTGATGCATTTTGATTTCCTCAGCAAAATTCGCAAACCATTTGTATTTGCATCTTACTTATACTGACTTTTATCCATTTAGTGAGACAAATATATATCCAAAATTTTTTGTAAGTCTTCTAATTTTGAAATTCTTGGTGTGTTATACATATCACTACAGTATGCATCAATTTGATGTAAACATAAATTGAATGATAATCCCGGTTGTGTTAGTCCAGGTAGACTAGAGAAACAAATTCATAAACACTCATATGGATATAAGGGAAAGGTTTATATACCAGAGGAATGGAACATTGAGAAAGCATCCCAACCCAGTCAAGGTCATAAGTCCGATATTAGCCCACATGTCCAATACCAATCTATAAAGTCTCCTGACTTCGGAAGCACGTGCAATGACACTAGGACAATCACCAGCCAGTGAGTGCAGAGTCTTGTGTATCCAGCTGGGGTAGAAGTATCCCAACGCTGGCAGGGATCTCCCCATGGCTCCTTGTTTCCAAGTCTCAGGGTCCATCAGCAGTATCCATTGGTGGTAGAAGCATCTCAGCGTTGGCAGGGGTCTCTATTGACTTCTCCAGTCCCAGAGATCTGGTTCCATCAGGGCAAGCCCTTGTGGCTTCTCCTCCGGTTCCTCCAGTCTCAGGAATCAGGATCAATCAACATGCTGTCATCTCATCTTGTCAGTAGAGACTGAATCAAGTTTCTCTTCTCCAATTGGGAAATAGCCCGAGACTTAACCAGAATTCTCAGGAGAAAGCCATGCCCAGATAGGGGCCTCATTGGCTCTCTCCAAATTGATCGGCTAGACCCCACCCCTAGACTCCTAATCATGAAATTGACACGCGAATACATGACTGCCACATCCTATTGTTAATGCTGACTTTTATCCATTTAGTAAGACAAATATATATCCAAAGTTTTTTTCTAAGTCTTCAAATCTCAAAATTCCTGGTGTGTTATACATATCACTATGATATGTATCAATTTGATGCAAACATAAATTGAATAATTCCAGTAATTTAGTTTCATCCATGGAAGCATTACTTCAGTAATAAACATAAACACAGTCAAAAAGTTTTTAGAAATAGAACATCAAATATAAAGATGAACAGTTCAGTGGTGACTATCATACTAACAGACTCAAGTGACCCTTACATTATATCAAACCCAATATCTCAAATATTATATAATATTAGATATAAATTTCATATATACTAATATATACATATATACTAATATATAAATATTGTATAATGTTAAATATTATAAGTTTTGTATAAATATATATGGTCAATTTCCCTTCTTTGTGTTCTATACACTAGTCTACATTGGCAATATCAAGTTAGAATTCAAAATTTTTGCTATGTGGATGACTTTCCAATCATTTTTAGCCTGATTAAATGCTTGGAGTGTGTTCATATAACTTAGCAATCTTTTTCTGTCCTGGACATTTCTATAACTTCCTCTTGAGAAGATGTAATGTTTTGGGTATACTAAACTGTGTTAGAAATCCCCAGATACCACATAATGTACCAGTATCTCCATCTTTCGTAGATAGGGCCTAAGGAAGCATCGTCTCTAGGTGATATTGCCTTGGAGGTGGCCCTAGCACCTTCATCCATAGACCCAGTCACAGTTGCTGTATTGGGAGGGAGTCATATCCTGACTTAGGCCATCGATGTGAGGAAGTAATCCTGAGGTATTATCGAAGGGCACCAGAATCTTCAATGTCTTTTTTCAAGGCAGTAGACACAGGCTTCTGGGCTGACATAATTTAAAAATCAGACTTCAAATAACATAATGTCATCCAGACCTTGGGACTAACTTATGTACTAGACCCACAGCGTATTTTTGTAATTTTTTTTTTTTTTTTGTGCTCAGGGACCTCTCAGAATGCTATAGAGGTTTTAATTGAAATCCAGCAGCAGTATGATTCCTCTCTAAATGCCTTCAAACTAGTCATAACTTCACATCTTTTTAAATATAGTTATAAATGTGGTTCTTCAAGTTCTTTATACTTTAACAACTACTTGTACACAATTATGGGAAAGTTTTTTGGGGGGTGGGACTTGGTTTATTGTCACTAGTTTTTACTTAGGGAACACATTCTGGATTTTGTCTTACTAGAATAAGGGCCAACATCAGTACCATTGATAACAATTTTGGGGGGAGAGCATCACTGCCGTGGCAGTCATATGCTTATGTTAATTTCATGATTGAGATGTAGGGATGGAGTCTAGCCTGTTAATCTGGAGAGAGCCATTGAGTAGTCAATGAGGCCTCTGTGTGGGCATGGCTTTCTCCTGATACGTCTGGGAAATCTCACGATATTTCCCTTGTGAAGATGAGAAGCTATCTCCCCAGTTGTGGGGAGTTAGACTCAGAAAGGATTAATCATGGACAAGACAAGATGGCAGCATCTGAGGAGCCGGAGAAGCCACACAACTTTGCCTTGAGCCAGACCTCTGAAGCGGAAGAGGCCACATGGAGACTGCTGCCAGCGATGAGTTCCTTCTGCCACCACTGGATGCTGTTGATGAACCCTGAGCCCTGGAAGCGAGGAGCCATGGGGAGATCCCTGCCAGCGCCAGGACTCTGCACCCACTGGCCTGTGACTTCATGAGTCAGGAGGAGACATTATAGACTGGTATGGGACATATGGGCTAATATCGGACTTAAGACTTTGAACTGGACTGGGTTGGGATGCTTTCTCAGTGTCCGTTCCTTTTGTATATAAACCCTTCCTTATATCCATGTGCTTGACTATGAAATTTGTTCCTCTAGTCTACCCAGACTAACACAACTGCCCTCTGGTGGTCTTGGGAGCTACCCAGCCTTCCTCCCGGAGAGCTGCTGCTGGATTTGAACCACCAAGCCAATGGGCTGCAGCCTGGCACTCATCCACTCCATTGATACAATTTTATCTCCCTGAATTATCTTCATGGATTAAGTAAATGAGACTTAAGATAACAGGGCATTCTACTCTAAAGAATTGCAGTCTCAGAAACTCACAGGGACAGCTCTAGCCTGTGCTACAGGGTCAGTATGAGTTGGCATTAACTTGATGGCAGTGAATTCTTGCAATTAGCTTACTGATTTGCGGGCTTAATTGCGCAGTATTGAAATACAAAGTCATTGCACTTGTCAAGAGCTGGATTTCACACCTTCTTTACTTGGCACAAAGGAACTTGAGTGACCTTGTAGAGTAGACATTAGGCTTCCAGAGCCACGCCTAAGGAGAAAGATGAGGAAGCTGGTTACCTCCATAAAGATTTATAACCCAGGAAAGGTTGATATGATAGGGATTGACTCTGTGTTAGTAGGTTATTTAGTACAAGTTCCTGGTAAAAGCAGAAATTCAGGAGAGAATTATATCATTTGATAAGTGACTCTCCCAAAGCTGCTTATGTGTATGTGAGCATAATACAAAGTTTCATGAATTTGGTAAGCTAGTGAATGGGACTTTTCTTCTACCTACAAGTAACTAACTTGCTCAAATGCTTGTAGTAAACTTGTCTAATATGACACATTCACTGTAAGAGATCACATTTATAAAATATTCTTTTTTAGACTGAGTAATTTCTGAGAGTGCCATCCTTATCTGTTGAAGTAATTAGAAATTTTGATAGTATAGGACACATTTGGTCATTAAGTTCCAAGAAAGTCTTATTTTCCATTCTTTGAAATGTCTGTCACAAAAAATATGCAGGAACTAATTAAGATGTTTTGGCATCCCCTTCGTGAAAAACTTGAGGCATTCTCGGAAGACAAGAGAATTCCTGGGACCTTCAAGGACAAAAGGGCACCAGGAAAGCCTATAAAGTCCCTTCAAGAAGTGGCAGAAACCATGGCATATAGAGACAGAGGTCTAAGCATGGAGGCGGAGCAGAGTTTAACCGATGAGATTGTGAGGCAGGGTAGCACCCGAGCTTCCTGACCCATGGATGAAGGAGGTAAAGGTCAAGGACTACCTGACTAAGAGGCTGAGGACCAGAGACTTGCTGCTGACTAAGGAGCTGTTGCTGTATCTCTAGCCTCAGTGTTTTCTGATCTGATTTTTCATACCTGCTAGCTTCCCTAATAAATCCCCTTGATATTGAATGGTGTCTGTCTGTGTAGCCAAGAGCATTCAGTTGTACGGTTTTTTTGGGATCATAAGACACACCTGACCATAAGATACACCCAAGTTTTAGAGCAAGAAAACAAGAAAAAAAATACTCTGAACCAGTAGTACCAGTATACTAAAATATTTATTAAAATAAAACAAAATATGGTAATATTTAACAGCGTAACCTCAACAGTGGTGTTAAGAACCATTATCACTTTCATTAACAAATGAGAGAAGACTTGGAGACTTAAGCACTTTTCTAGTTTTGTGGAAACCCTAAAAACTCATCATAACTGGTGTCAGAATTTATGAAGCACTGTTGCTCACAATCATTTATTTGATTCATATTCTTTGAATTCTATTCATATTCTTGGCATTTTTTTGTGCAGTTCTATTTTGGGTGCACATAGCAAGGCTGCTTCTCATAAATCTGTAGCACCATGATGATGAGCCAGTAAAATCCTTAATGCGTTTTTATACAGCAATGTGTTTGGCTTCATGCATGATCATTTTTGTAGAAACTGAGAAGCCTATATTCTGGTGATGTGATCCATTCTTTCATGCCCACTTCTGTGGTCATTTTTTAGCATGCCCACAAAAAGTGTACTTAATTTTATCGAGTATATGCAGCGGATCCTCCTGTTTTCCACTCACCATTTTTTCATTTGGAGGTGGCCAAAAATGTCTCTCCGCTGCTCTGTTTTCATGTTCTTTTGGATATTTTACTACCTCCAGTCTAAATGAAAGTTTATATGCTCATCTTTTCATCTCAGACATTTGGTACCGTTAGAGAAATGGTGTTTTCTGAGGAAAATAGAGTAGTGAAAGAACTGTCAGTTGTTATCAGAGACATATTACCACATACATCAGCATTGTAATTTATGGTGACTCATACTGCTTGGTTTCACTATTAAAGGGCACCAACCAACCTGAGTGGCAGGGCTTTGCATAGCAGGAGAGACTCTATGTCTCTCTCCTACCCTGACGGTCTCTTTGCCTCCCTGTCAGGACACTGTACTGCTTCACATAGTATCAGCCGGAGCATTACCTGGTACCATACAGAACTGTCTCCTGGCTCAGTGTTCTCATCCTGTCAGTATCATACACACACAGGAGAGGCGTGCACTGTGCTGATCATGTGACCTGACTGACATCGAGACCCAGGAGGCGGGACTTTCCCAAACACACAGCAATCCACAGCACGCAGACGGCAGCGGACAATAAGCAGGCGCATTGGATCATAAATAAATGTTCTGGGGTACCACACCTTCAGACCATAAGACGCACCCTAATTTCCCCTCCACTTTGGAAGGAGAAAGTTGCGTCTTATGTTATGTTATGGTCCAACAAATGCGGTGGTATCTCCATGCGCTTTGTTCAGTAGGAAACCCTGGTTGGGTAGTAGTTCTCTGCCTTATACCATCTCAGTGCATTAAAGTCAACTCACTGGCACACAGCTACAGCCATGAAACCTACAGGGCACAAAAATGATACATTCAGTATCATCCCAGTTTTGTGCATGTTTTTGTTATTTAAATAAATACTGGATAGTAATAAAAACAATCGTGATACTATTCATGACTTCCATTTATTGAACTGGTTTGTGTTCAGTGGCTTTAAGTATCAGCTTATCCTAGGAAGTAGGCCTTATATTGACTAATTGGCATATAACGAAGGTTGTGTGAACAGTTTTCAGTTCTACCTGCCTCTAAATTCCTAATTCATAGATGTTTGTGATATTTTGAATGGTTTTGTTTTTTTAAATATTCCTAGGCATTCTTCTTAAGAATAAATAACTGCTAAACAATGTGTGTACATGTATCACAAATATAACCCATTGAACCTACTGAGGGTTTTCTTTAAAATTAAGAGATAGTCAAAATAGTTAAAAAGTAGAAGTAATTAAAATGTCCATCAACCACTGCATGGATAATAAAGCATCATAACTCTATATATGTAGAGTGCTTTTGAAAATAAAAAGGAGTAAAGGTATATACTGTAACATATATCAACCTTGAAAATATACTGAGTGAAAGAAGCCAAACATTCCATTACGTGAAACATCTAAAATATGCAAATCATTGGAAACAGATTAGTGGTTACCAGAGATTGGAAAATTAAATATGACTATTTGGGGGGGGGGGATTCTTTTTTTTTTTTTTTTGGCATCACTGCCCTCAGTGGTCGTGGGAGTTACCCAGCCCTGCTCCTGAGAGCTGCCGCTGGATTTGAACCGCCAAGCCCGCAGGCCACAGTCCCGCACTCAACCACTTACACCACCAGGGCTCAGCCCTAAATATGACTATTAATAGGCAGGATTTTCTTTTTGAGGTAATGAAAATATTCTAAACTTAAATTATAATGATTACACAACTTGCCTAATACATTAAAAGCATTAAACTGTACATTTTAATGAGGGGATTTTTTTTCTCAAAGGACATGGGGGTGATCATCGGGTTTATCAGGAAGAAGGTTTCAGAAATTAAGAAAGACTCAGAAAATTGTGCTGAGGCCTTGATGCAGCTTGGACTTTAGTGCCTGGATCTTGCTCAGATGCAACATCGTGAAATGGTTAAAATGTTGAGTAGTTAATTTCGGTATAGTGACTTGTGTATTCCTTCCATCTTCTTTCGATCCATTATTTTCCCATAGAATCTTTGAATATTGCAGCTGGAGGCTTCCTTTTTTTTTTTTTTAGTTCTGTCATTAAAAAGCTACTGAACATGTTTTTCTTTGTTTTCTAATTCTAGTAGGTTTTTGCATGTACATTATAATATTTAACTTTGTGTTCTTGAGCTGCCCTTTGAAATTTTCAGTTCAACTCTTTTACTTTATATTTCCCATGTGCTTTAACTATTCTATGATTAAGAGCCAGTTTCCATCTCCTGCATGCATATTGATATTTTCCTTTCTTTTCGCTCTTATTAGTGACCTTTTACTTTATATATAATGTTTTTGATGTCATCCCACAGCTCATCTGGTTTTCTGCTGTTAGTGTTCAATGCTTCAAATCTGTTCTGAAACAGTCTCAAAATTTGGGTGGGATTATCATCAAAGCTGTAATGTGACTCTCATGGACTTGCTTTCATATTCTTCAGCTTCAACATGACCTTACAAATGAGCAACAGGTGCTATGTTCTAGCTTCATTTAAATGGCTGAGAGATAATCAGCTTCTCCATTGCCTCTTTCTACAAATGTCAGATTTTTTTTTAATTCCATCTGGAGAAGTCCATGTGTATAGTCAGTTATCTTTTGTGTTAAAAGTGTTTGCAATAAAGAGTCATTGGTCTTAGGAAATTCTGTGATCTCCAGCCCTGTTTGTATAACCAAAACTGTGTTTTTTAACTTCTGTTTATTTTGTTTGAAACATCTGCATTTCACTAGCCAATAGTTATCAGTGTATCTTGATTGCATGTTTATAAATTTCCAACTGAAAACATTGGTAACATTCTTCAATTTCTACATCACTAGCTTCAGTGGTTAGTGCATAAATTTGAATAAAGTTGTATTGTTTGGATTTCCTAGTATACTGTAACACAATATGCTATCACATCCATCATTGTACTTCAAGTTAGATTTTGAAGTGTCCTTCTCGATTGTGATACGTGGGTTTATTATGCCAGCCTGGCCAATAAGATCATGTGGGATTCATAAGGTCACAGTTTGATAAAGAGATAAATCCCTGCCTCTCTCTTTCTCTCTTGCGCTCTGGTGATTGGATCAGTGTGTGGCTGCCTTAGCTAGTTCTCTGCCGCAACTTTTGAGCTACACTACCCGTGAGACCCCCAACCTGTGGGCTGTGTCGCTAGAGCTTAAGGTTCCTTCAAGACTTGCTTTGCTATGCTGCTTTGTATACATTGCTTGAGCTTGGGACTGTCAATACTGTCATCTGGCTGACTGTTGGTGACCCGCCCTGCTGTTTGCTCCCTGTGGCCGAATTGCCAGCATTAATCGGTGGTGCTTATTCAGTGTCCAACTTTCACATTCATGTGAAGTGCTTGAAAATACCTTGTCTTGGGGCTGAGCCCTCGTGGCGTAGTGGTTGTGCACGGGACTGCGGCCCACTGGGACAGAGGTTCAATTCCAGCAGTGGGGCTGGACCACCTACTCCCACCACCGGAGAGCAGTGATGCCCAAAAAGAAAAAGAAAATACCTTGTCTTGGATCAGGCACACCTTAGTTTTCAGAGAGATCTGTCTCAGATTTACCTAAATACAGTGTGTCATTTGACTTCATGACTGCTACTTCCATGAGCACTAATTGTGGATTCAAGCAAGATGAAATCCTTGACCATGTTAGCCAAAATTTTCCAGTTGTGAGAATATTGGTTTTCCTTTCATTGAGTTGGAATCCATTCAGAAGGCTATAGTCTTTGAGATCTTCATCAGCAAGGACTTCAATTCCTCCTCATTTTCAACATCCAAGGTTGTGCCATCTGCATATTGAAGATTGTTGTTAAGTAGCATCCATCAATCCTGATGCCACTTTCTTCTTCATATAGTTCAGCTTCTCTGATTATTTGCTCAGTGTAAAACTTGAAGGCTACAACCCTGACACACACCTTTCCTGATTTTAAAACATGCAGTGTTCTCACTTGTTCTGTTTTAATGACTACCTCTTGCAGCACTCTGAACCAACTCAGTGGTATCTAACAATAACCTTTCCTTGGCTGTCATCCTATATTATATATATTACTTTCAGTAATTTATTTTATTACCAGTAAGCCATCTGATTTTACACAGAAAATCAGATAGAGGGCTAGTTATATTTTATTTAATTTTTGAAAATAAGTTAGTGGATCATTGAAAGTAACCTATGTGTTATTCAAACATAAGTTCTAGTTTCAAAGTCTTAGAGCCAGAGAGTTATCTGCTTACCTGAACCTATAAAGCTTTGAATTTGTACTGTCCTGAACTTTTTGAGTAAAGGACAGAATTCCTTTCTTTTAATACACACTAAATTAAATGGAAAAGACCTGTGTTTTGGCTTCAAGAAGTCTGCGGGAAATTCCATTATCCTTTATTCCATAAGTTTTTCCAAGAACTCTTTCAAGGCGTCTCATTATTTCAGACAACCTTTATCTTGTCAGCAAGAAGGTGCCAATAATTAAACACTGGAGAAAAACCACAATCCATTCATTCTCCTGAAAATTGCATTTGCTTTTGTTTTTGCAATTGTGCCTGCTCAAAAGTAGAAAGAAACAAGCCAGAGGAAGAAAAATTCTCTTTGAAAACCAAATGTCCAGGGTTTTTGAATTCTTATCTCCACTTGCTCTTTCTGTGAAATATTTTACTTTGGCTTTTTCAGCTTTTTACTGATTTTAAGACTTTTTCATACTGCAGATCTGGTAACTGAGCTATTGTTTGCCTTTTTCAGAAGATAACATTCTTAATTATTTATGCTAGTCTGGAATGCCTTTTATTCCTTAAGGTGTTGCATTTTCTTGTCTCCGAAGGCAGACTGGCTCCTAGTTAATGCTGCTGGACTCTGTGGTTGTCGGGGGCAGCATCAAAGAATGCAATAGCAGCTGTATCAACGGATACATACCTGTACATAATTATGACTTTAAAAGTTCTTGAATAATTGGCCTTTTGCCCCCAAGTATTGTCTGGATTAATTAACATTTGACAAAATTATTTGAAAAAGAAGCCAACACTTTTCATTGGAGAATAGGAAAAAGAATCTGGTTCTTTATTTATTTGGTAAAGGAATTTTTCCCCCTCTTAAGTTGTTTTCTCTGCCTTTCATTTACACATTTAATCATAAAAGTATGAATATTCACCAATATTTGTGTTAAATTTGTTGTTTTTCATGATCGCAAACAGTTCTTCCTATGTTAACAGACTGTCTTGTATATTTTGGCCTGAATGGAGTAACTTCTTATCAAATATAGGCTTGTATGTCCTCAGTAGACTTAAAATCTCTTCTTCCCCTCCCCTTTGATCTCTTTAATAAGCCTAAGAGTATAGCTAAAGAACGAAATGTTTGTGTGGTTCCCAGTTGTCTTCTTTTTAAGAACCTTTTAAAATTTGGTCAGTTTTTTTTGTTTGTTTTTTTTTTTGGCATCACTGCTCTCCGGTGGTGGGAGTAGGAGACCCAACCCCACTGCTGGAATTGAACCTCCGTCCCAGTGGGCCGCAGTCCCGTGCACAACCACTACGCCACCGGGCTCAGCCCTGGTCAGTGTTTTTATGTTTGATGTTATCTGCCCCAAGTAGTTACTATTTAATGTAATGAAAGCCTTTCCTTAAGAGGGCAATGCATGTAAACTAAAGTTCTTGGTATCTAGAAAGTAGGAGAAATTTATTTTACTCACTACATTATTTAGAGAACTGGGGACTGGAGTAAGTTATTTTCTTCAAAATCACAATGACAAAAATCCTGGTTTCCTGAGTTCTACAGAGATGCTCTGTTTCTGTTTTAAATTTTAAACTAATATTTCAAAGTATTTGAAATAATTATTCAAATTTTTGAAATTGAGTTAATAGGTTTTTTAATTTGTAAAGAACATTTTTATATACTAAAATTATAAATAATGAGTGAAATTAAACTTTCGAGGATTCTTAAGAAACTAGTCATTTCTGACTAAGCAACAATCCATACCTCATAAGAGTTTTTTGTGATTGACTTTTGTGATTGACTTATGGTATCATTTTGCTTTAATACATAACAAGACCGTTTTGTTCCTCTGGCAATTATTGACTCTCTATTGTAAGCCAGGTATCTCTGGAAAACTCACAGTCCATCAAGTCGATGTGTAACTACTATACCACAGGGCTCCAGATATCACTGTAGGGAATACAGCTATATTAACTTACTCTAAATAGTCCCAGACTGTGGTTCTTTGAATTCTTTGCTTAATTTTATGGTGTATTCTTGTTTTTTATAATCTAACATAATGTTAATGGTTTTCAACATTTTCTGTATTTTTGTTTGTTCATATCAGGGTCTATCTCAGATGTGTTATATCATTGGGGTCACCCTCCTGAATTTTTGTTACATGTTTTTTCTTCTTCTTCAGTGTATGAAACCCAGACTTGATGAACCTGTAGGGACCCATGTGGAATAAAGGTCTCTGGGGGTGTGGTGAGGGAGTCCCGTGGTGGTGGGAGAGATGTAGAAGGGAGTGGTCCTAAGGAGCTCAGAAAGGAAAAGCTTGATTTGAAACTGGTTGTGGTAGCAAGTGTACAATACTGCTCGATGTGAACGCACTGTGCGATGTTACGACACCCGCATTAGCTTACCGGAGAATGGTTTTGAAAAAGACCACAAAAGATTTTCATCAAAAAGAGAACTCATAGAAAGTGTTACTATTGTTTATATGAAGTGTTACTGCTATTACTCTGACTTCAGAATTCTTTAGTCTGCTTGCTTCCTTCCTCTCTTTAATTTAAAGTATTCTGATTTTGACTAAAGAAGCTCTGCTGGTGTAGTACACTACATGTTGAGCTGCCAACCACAAGGGTCAAGGAGTTTACAAGCACTGGCAGCTCCCAGGGAGAAATATGAAGTTTTCTGATCCCCCAACGATTTACAGCCAAGGAATCCCACAGGAATAGTTTTACTCTGCCCTGCATGGTCACTCTGAGTTAGAATTTACTAGATGGCGGTGAATTTGCCAGTTTGTTTTGAATCTTGGAAAACAGCTGACTGAACCAACTGATTCTAGCGAATTAGAATCAATGGACTATATGCTAACTCAAGAAACCTCCACACCTCAAGAAAACAAAATATGAGGGGTACCCCAAGTTAACTGGCATTGCACTGTGTGGAACAGAGCTACCATAGTATGCATTTTTCCCACTAGGCCAGCATCAACCAACTTGATGTGAATCGAGTTAATGCATCCAGTGGCATCATCGGAGAAGGTTCTCGCTGGTTACAGTGAATTTTTTCATGAAAACAGTTTTGTTCGAACCTCTTTTTGTGATGGGCAACTTAAGAGAACAGCATGCAGCTGTGAAATTTTCTTTACTGTGCTGGAAAAATGCCGCAGAAACTTGTGATGCTGAACACAGTTTACAAGGACAGTGCTCTGGGTAAAACTCAGTGTATATGGGTGGTTTTATCATTTCAAAAAAGGTAAAATGTTGATTGATGGCAGACCTCATTCTGGACATCTGTCAACTTGCTGATGGACAAAAATGTCGACTCCTGAGCACACAACCCCAATCCCAACTACAGGAGCAGCCACATCTCCACCAGGGGAGTTTGCCTTGGAGGTCAGCACTTGAAGCTATCGCTTCGGGAGTGAGAGATGCCTGACCAGAGCACATGAGAACAAATGAAGAAGGAGGAAGAGAGAATGGAGTGCATCCTGGTCCACCGCGCCTTCAGGAGGACATTCCCACTCTGAACAGCCAATGCACAAAGAGGATCATATGGCCAGCCCCACTATGAAATAGAGCTATCATCGCTAACCCAAGGACTTTCGGGGTCAACCATGGAGAAACAGGGTCAGGATTATACCCTGACTGACAACCACACCAGGGAAAAACACTAAGGGTGTGCATCAGAGCATGAAGCTCCAGATGGAGTGACAGGGATGAACTCAGGGACCAGGGAGTGGCAACCTATCTGACTCAACCAGTCAACACTCCTGGAGGTCAATGGACAGGCCTGGAATTATTTACACGTTTTTATATTATTATTATTATTATTTACATATATATATAGGACATTGGTTTTTTTGTTGTTATCATTGCCTTATTTTCTTTGGTTGCTTCATTTTTTTAGTGCATATTTTTACCTTTGCAGGTCTATATAAGTAAGATAGGCTGGATGAACAGTCTGGAGGCGAAAACTACAGGACTAATGGTTCCAGGGTAGGGGCCATGAGAGAAGGGGAAGAGGGGGAAAGAAGGTGGTGTTGACCAGCCCAGGGATAAGGGTATGTCAACTGATCCAAAATTAGAGACAAGGTGAATGAGAGAAGTCTAATAAGGAATGATCAAGAATAACGTAACAGAAAGAAAATACTGAAATCCAAGTAGAGACTGAGCATGATAGTGGGACAAGAGGAAAGTAAAAGAAAATAGAGGAAAGAACTGTGTGTGTGTGGGGGGGTAAAGGGCATTGATAGAGGTTTAAATACAGGCATATACATAGATGCATATATTTATATGAGATGACGGGGGAAGTAGACAACAAACATATACATTATAGGCGTAGTAGTAGAACAGCAGATGAGCATTGGACCTCCACTCAAGTACTTCCTCAATGCAAGAACACTTTGTTCTTTTAAATTGGCATTCCATGATGTTCACCTCCCCGACATGATCAGTGAAGACAAATGTGTGCATAAGCAAAGGTGATGAAGAAAACTGGTGATGCCCAGCTATCAAAAGATGTAGCGTCTAGGGTTTTAAAGCCTTGAGTAAACAAGTGGTCATCCAGCTCAGAAGCAACAAAGCCCACATGGATGAAGCACACCAGGGTGTGGGACCATGAGTTGTCAAAGGGATCATTTATCAGGGTTTAAGAACTAAAAATCATAACATTGCGGGCTCACTTTCCTGATATGATCACTGTCGACAAATGTGTGCATAAGCAAATGTGGTGAAGAAAGCTGATGGTGCATGGTATCAAAAGATATAGAGTCCGGGGTCTTAAAGGCTTGAATAAACAAGCAGCCATGCACCTCAGAAGCAACAGAGCCCACATGGAAGAAGCACACCAATTTTCCAGGAGGTGTTGAAGGGATCTGGTGTCAGACATCAAAGAATTAAAATTATATCATTATAAATAGGGGGGAGTACAGATTAGGGACCCAAAGCCCTTCAATAGGTGAAGTGACATTCTCTTACAGAGGGGTTGCAGGGACGAGATGAGCCAGTTAAAGTACAGGGTAGTAACGACGAAATATACATCTTTCCTCTAGTTCTCAAATACTTCCTCCCAACTACTATCATGCTCCCGGTTCTACCAGACAAGTCCAGCTAGAACAGGGGATGTACACTGGAGTCAGAAACATGGGGAATTTAGGATAGATGTTCCCTCAGGACGAGTGATGGGAGTGATGATACTGGAAGGGTACAGGGATGGTGGAATAGAAAGGGGGAACCCAATTTCAGGGATCTACATATAGCCTTCTCTCTGGGGCAAGGCCAACAGGGACGTGAGTGAAGGGACACATTGGACAGTGTATGATATGTAAAAGCAATAGCAATTTATAAATTATTAAAGGGGGGGGACAGAAATATGGGGAGCTGAAACTGGGGGCCTGTGTAGAGGGAGGGAGTTTTGAGAGTGATGATGGCAGCAATCGTGCAAATGAGGCCTGCATACAATTGATGTATGTATGGATTGTGAGGGGAGATGTATGAGTACCCAATAAAATGATTCATGAAAAAAAGGGGGAAGGGAGAAGGAGGAGCTTATACCCAGGGCTCAAGTGGAAAATGTTTGGAAGTGAATGTGGCAACATGTGCAAATATGCTTGATACAGATGATGTATTGAAATGTTACAATATCTGTAAGAGCCCCCAATAAAATTAATTTTTTTTAAATGTCGACTACCAGGGCATTTGGAGTTCATTCCACCAGGTCACCCAGTTAATCAAGCCTTCTATTTAGAGGTTCTGAAAAGAGTGCATAATAGTGTGTGATAAGAAAGGCCTGATTTGTGGCAGACAGGGTTTTGCCACCGTAACAATGCACCTGCTCACGTGTCCATATCAGTGCACCAGTTTTTGACAAAAAGTAGCATGCCTTTCTTGCCCCACACACCTGACTCACATGACCTCACTCTGTGAGACATCATTTTTTCCCCGCAAATGCAGAGGGAAATGAAAGGATTTGATGACCTAAAAGAGGTGAAGAAAAAAACAAGGGAGGTGCATGCTATCAGCCATCCAAACAGATGAGTTTGAAAAATGTTTCCAAGAATGGAGTCACAGTCTTCAAAATGTATTGTGTAATGCAGAGTATTTTGAAGGTGATATGATTGCTTTGGAAAAAAATTTTTTCATTTTTTGGGAGGTACCTCCTTGTACGTGATGGTGTGTGTGCCTTGACAATACATATCAGCTACTAAGAACTTTTTTTTAATATCCCCTAACAAACTGTGTGGATGAGTATTAAGTAAGAAAAAATGTGAAGTTTACTTTAATAAATAAGACTTGTGTTTTAGGGACAGAGACCTTGAAGAAGCTTTGGAAGCAGGAGGTTGTGATCTTGCAACTCTGAGAAATATAATTCAAGGAAGACCACTGCCCACTGATCTGAGGGCCAAAGTTTGGAAGGTAACTAGAACCTAAACCAAACAAGATATAATAACTTATATTAAAAAAAGGAACTTTCATTCACACCACTGTATCTACAGAATTTGTCAAACTAAGGTCACAAAAATGTATGTTTTTATAGTGTTTAATATATTTAATAGTAGTTTAACTTTCGGAAAGTAATATTTTCTTTCTTTGCTGTTGGAAATTATATTTATGAAGATGGCTTAATGATATAGGAAAATATGATCTATGAATAAAGTAGAATATGCATACAAAATATCTCAGTTATATATATTTTTAAATGGAATACTTTGAGTTTTGAGGTTATAAGTAGTTTTTCTTTTATTAAAATTTAAATTGCATAACATTTCTCTTATAGTCATAAATACATATCTTTTAAAAATTATTAAACACAAAGGATAAAAGAAAAGTTATGTTAACTAATTGTGGAAATCAAGTAGAACAATAGTAGTATATTGATTTCTGTTTTACATTTTTCTTCTTTGCACATGCATATTTAGCAGAAATGAGATTATTATGGACCAACACTTTCTAAACTTACTAATATAGAATATAAAGCACATACAAAAGTAGAATAGTATAATGACCTTATTACCCATCACCCAGTTTTAATGAATACCAAAATTTTATCCAATGTTCTTTGCTACTGGATTATTTTAAAGCAAATTTCTGGTAGCATGTTTTCTCTGTTATACTGTGGTGTGAACATGTTGAAAGGAGGTGAGATGGGGGAACATCCTTTAATAACCAGAATATTATTAAGAATTTATAAGGAATTAGAAATAGCTCTTAATATCAAAACATTTCCTTCATTGTCTCATAAATATATTTTCACAGGTAACTTAATCCTAATCTTTTTTTTTTTTTAATTCAGAATCTTAAATGGCTTACACACTGCATTTAGTTAATGTGTTTCTTAAGATTCTAGGAATCCAGGGCAGTAGTGCCACAAAAAAAAAAAAAAAGTTTCTAGGAATCATTATGGTGTTCTTTATATGTTTAAAAAAGAATTAGGGCTGAGGCCCGGTGGCGGCGTAGTGGTTGAGTGTGGGACTGTTGCCCACTGGCTTGGTGGTTCAAATCCAGCAGCAACTCTCAGGAGCAAGGCTGGGTAGCTCCCACAACCACCAGAGGGAAGTGATGCCCCTCCCCCCAAAATTAATAAAACAAATAAACAAGAATTATAACATAGAATAATACTTTCCCAATTCATTTGGGTGTTTTTTGTGTATTTTTAAATTGTACATTGTATAGATATGCTTTTTCTTTGTTAATACCACATATTCTGTATTTATCTTTTAAGAAAACCAAGATTATGTCTGCTTGAAACACATTTGTATATTTTGTGCACTCCACTCTGTTACCTGTTCAGCAGCAATAAAACTGATATAAAAAATGTAAAGTAATTTTGTTGGTTCATGTGATGTGATTAAGAGTACAGATTGTGGTGGAATATAGGTTCCATATATATACTCAAGTATAAGCTGATCTGAATATCAGCAGAAGCACCTAATCTTATCACAAAAACTGCTTTAAAAATGTGCTGATATACATAAGGATATACACAAGGATAGACTGTATATTACTTTCTAGTCTTTGAGCAGTAAAATATGGAGATAATTACCTTGTGTAATCTTTCTTCCAGATTGCCCTCAATGTTGCAGGAAAAGGTGATAGTTTGGCATCATGGGATGGTATTTTAGATCTGCCAGAGCAAAACAATCTTCATAATGATTGCCAAGAGCTTATTGGTAAGTTTAATAATTGTTTCAAGGGCTGTAAAATTTGGAAACATTACATTTTGAGTTAGGGAATTAGTTATCTCAGTATAACTTGCAATAGTATGTTGAATTATACAAAACTTATAAATCGTTTTAAGAATTTGCCTTTGAAATTATTTTGAGCTGTCTAATAATTTTAAGAAAGCATAGTTTTGCTGTTTTTCTTTTGTATCATGTCCAATTCTTCATATAGAGAATGTTTTTTAAGCTTAGAGTTCCATGACAATATTAAATTTGATTTTTGTTTAAATGTGTATTTTTTAAAAACAATAACCAAAAAGTTTATCTAGAAATAATAGGTTGTTATTTGCTGTATTATTGTAAATCACAGGTAAATAGTTTCCAATAATTTTATAAGGGCCAACCCAATTCACAACATTGATTAACCTAATTTATGTATTTTTTAGTTCATATACTGACCATTGGTTTAATTTTTTTTTCTTTATACTGTATTTTAGTTAAACTATTGGTTAAAGAGTTTATTGTGGGGAAAGGAAAGTGAATTTAGTGATAAAATAGATCTCTTTCCCTTCTTTTGCCAAAGGTTTGGTGACAACTACCCAGCATAACATAGATTATAGCCATGTTTAGAAAACATGTTTTGCTTTCCTGCAATGTGGGTTGTGCCTATTGTATCCTACCTTTACTTTAGACTGGGTATCCTTATGTTTAAAATATATACAAACCAAGTATTATTAAATGAAATTCTAAACCAGTGGTTCTCAACCTTCCTAATGCCGCAACTCTTTAATACAGCTTCTCATGTTGTGGTGACCCCCAGCCATAAAATTAATTTCATTGCTACTTCATAACTAATCTTGCTATTGTTATGAATCAAAATGTAAATATCTGACATGCAGGGTATATTTTCATTGTTAAAAATTGAATAAAGCTCAAAATAATCAAAGTATAGTGATTAGCACAAAACAATATGTAGTTATATATTATGAAATATTTATGTGTTTTCCAATGGTCTTAAGTGATCCCTTAAGGGTCATTCAACACCCTGCCCCGCCCCAAAGGGATCACAACCCACAGATTGAGAACTGCTGTTCTAAACATAAGTATTGACTAACCAGAGATTAGCTATCTCTTTCTCTCTCTCTTGGGCTGAATAAGAAAATAGAGACTTCAGTAAAACTAATTTTTCGTTTTCATTTTTTAAACAATTTTTTTGCTTTAAAATTAAAAGAAGAATATTCTATTGAGTTTGGAGGGCTTTTTCCCCTTGGATTTTGGATCTGGAAGTCAGTGATTATTGAAATGAATGTATGGAAAATGTGTTTTCATGTAGTTTTATTTCCCATTGTCATGCTCTAGATACACTAACATAGTATTGTATATTTGTAAACAACTGTTATATGCCCAATCCCTTAATCTCTAAAAGGCCCTTGGTAACTTTTATTTTGACACTTATTTCTAGACCAGCTTTCAGTGCCAGAGGAGAAGTCAGCAGCATTACTGTTGGATATTGAATCAGTAATTACCTTTTATTGTAAATCACGTAACATTAAATATAGTACATCCCTCAGCTGGATACATCTACTCAAACCCTTGGTGCATCTTCAACTGCCACGCAGCGATTTATACAACTGCTTTTATGCTATCATGAATAAGTACATTCCCAGGTAAAATGTGATTTAGTTATTAACAGTTTTTTAAAGAAGAATAAGGTATTGCTCTGACTGAAGTTGTTAACTTTGGTTTGGTGGCAGCATTCAAATAATTATTAATATCCGGCTTTATTTTTGTGACTTTAGGCATTTTAAAAAGTTTTTTTTTAGTTAGTAATGTATACTTTAGGGCTTATATATGTAGCATGACTCTTAAAGTTTATTTAGTGTCCCTATTTTAATTTTTTTCTCTACAAAGTAAAAATAGAATCAAAATGTCTAAGTGAAGATTTTAAAAATTGGATTGCTACTTTATGCAAGGTGTTGGGGTTACAGCTGAGAATATAGTCCTAGTAATTGTGTGCATTGTTCAAATATTTGTAAGTGTGCTGACTCTCAGGAAGATGGTCTGTAGAATACTGTGGAATGTATACATTCGGGGGTCTGGTTTACTCTGCATGTCAGGGATAACATCCCTCAGCAAATGACGTTTAGCTTTGAGACCAAAGGTCTAAGTGGTTGTAATAATAGTAAGGACAGGGCCAGTCTTGATACTAGCATTCTTAGAGTTCCCAGTGCTATAGTTCAGATAGTAAGAATTTTAGTGCTAAAGAGAATTTTAGATATAATCTAGGCAGGGACTTGACTGCATGTGAAAATCACTGGGAGAACTTCTAAAAATCCAGATCCCTATTTGCACACCTAAAGAGATTTAAGTCAGAATTTTTTGGCGATGGGACACAGATTTCAATGTTTATTTATAAGTTCCCAGTTAAGGTGTGCAATTAAGGTAAAGTCCTCTCTTGGACCTTGATAGTTAAATGACTGCCATTTTTATAATTACTTTCTGTATAATGATACACTACATTAAATTAACTCACAGAATTTAAATTTTTATGGGAGCAGCCAAACCCATTTTTGGTATATTTTTTTGTTTTGGTTTGGCTTTTTTTTGGGGGGGGGGGGAGGGCATCTGCCCTCTGGTGGTCGTGAGAGCTACCCAGCATTGCTCCTGAGAGCCGCCGCTGGATTTGAACCGCCAAGCCGGCAAGCCGCAGTCCTGCACTCAACCACTTATGCCACCAGGTCTCAACCCATTTAACTATTAATTTTATAAGTTATATTTACAAGTAGAGAAACTGAGGCCAAGAAAGATTGTTTGTCTAGGATTATGCCCCTGGTATGTGACTTATTTTTGAGCCTAAGTTTAGATGACCACTTCTTTTTTACTGAGATGACCCCCCACTTTGGTTGCTTGTTAGAGTCAACTGAAGAATGTTTAGTTATACTTTTGCATTTACCTTTTGTGACAGCTGTTTGCAGATGCAATTTACATGTCTCAAAATCGATCATTTTATTGTGCGCAGTTCAGTGGTCTTTAGTTTATTCACAGAGTTGAATAATCATCACCATATCTACTTTAGAAGATTCTTGTCTCCCAAAAAGTGACCCGTTAGCTGTCACTCCCTATTTCTCCCTCAACACCTCTAGCTTTAAGACCATAAAAACCAAACCAAGACCATCAGGTGGAGACAGCCACTCATCTACTTTCTGTTTCTATGCATTTATCATAGATGTTTCTATAAATGTAATCAAACGTGTGAACTTTCATGATTATGTTATTTCACTTGGCATGTTTTTACAGTTCATCCCTTATTGTAGCAGGTGTCAATATTTCATTTTTTGTTTCTGAAAAATAGCATATTTTATGTATCCATTCTTAAATTGGTGGATATTTAGGTAGTTTTCATGTTTAGACTATTAAAAATAATGCTGTTATGAACATTTATGTTCAAGTTTTGACGTGGACATTTTCATTTCTCTTGGGTATATATTTAGAAGTGGAGCAGAATTCTAGATAATATGATAGTTCTATTTAACCTTTCAAAGAATTTCCAAACTTTTCCACAGTGACTGTACCATTTTACATTTGCGTTTACAGTGTATGAGGAACCAAATTTCTCCATACCTTCATCTAATACTCACCTGTTTTATTATAACCTTCCTAGTGATTATGGAGTGAACCTGGGTTGCATAGTGGTTACATATTGGCCTGCTAACTGCAAGGTAAACAGTTTGTAACCATCATCCATGAGAGAAAGACATCCTTTCTACTCCCATAAAGAGTTATAGTCAGGGCTGAGCCCCAGTGACGTAAGTGGTTGAGTGCAGGACTGCAGCCTGCGGGCTTGGCGGTTCAAATCCAGTGGCGGCTCTCAGAAAGAGCACTGGGTAGCGCCCACGACCACCAGAAACAGTGATGCCCCCCTCCCCCCCCCAAAAAAAGTTATAGTCTTGGAAATTCACAAGGACAGTTCCACCCTGTCCCATAGCGTCTCTATGAATTGGCATTGACTGAGTGTAGTCAGTGTGAAATGATAACTCATTGTAGTTATGATTTGTATTTCCCTGGAGGCTAATGATGTTGAACATATTTTCAGATGTTTATTGGCCATTTAAATATCTATTCTCTTGAAGGACTTTAAACCATACTTGTCCTTGGAATTTGAAATATAAAGCATTCTTTATCAATGCTTTCATGTTACAACCATAACATTCATTTAATTACTTTTTTATAGAAGAACTTTTACTTTATTTGATTTTCTTTATAGTTTGCTTTTGTAGAGCTGTACTCCTGTCAAAGTATCCCTATTGAAATATAAACTGTGTTATCCCCAGTTTTTATCTACATATCTTCACTTCTTAGGAATGGAACTTTGGGTGAGCTATTTACCCTTAGTTAGACTTCAGTTTTCTCACCTGTTCTGTAAAATGGAGGTAAAAGTAGTATTTGTTTTATAAGGTATCTTATAAAGATAGAATAACTTTATTAAGTGCCTGGCACATGGAACTCCCAAAAAATAGATAACGGATTTTTATTATAATGACTTGTACTTTGGGCTGTTATAGTTTTTTGCTGATTCATTAGACACATCCTTGTGCATTCCCTTGTGACTAGTAGAATGCATCTCAGTACATGAACTGGTTGCAGTAGTTTTTAATTATGAATGAAGATTGTCAGTTGTCACCTGGTCCATATTTTAACACTATAGTTTAACTATCCAGATTGTCTGGTTATAAGTTTACAGTATTGGTTTTTGTTAATGCAGTGTTTAAAAAGTTAACTTATTACCTGGTAATGAGATTCAATGAGATTATAATCACCAAATATCTCATATCTTTTAAGAGATTCTTTTTCCATAAAGTAACTCAGATAAGATTTGAGGTATATGCAAAAATGGACACAATTAAGTGAATAAACGTGAGTACAGTGGTGCCTAGAAAACCCTATAGGCAGAAAATGTTTTTTAAAACTGCTGCTGATGTGGGAGTTAAAAGATCAGGTCACAGATTGCATGGGGAGAAGGAAACAGCTGGCTTCCTGCAGGCTGTGCCTAGCCTTGACCCACTGCATTGCCTCCCAGGAGTCAGGTGCTGGGTACTTGGGTGTGGGACCTGAGTGTGTCTTCCCTGACTCTGGGGGAGGAATCTTTGTTTAGTTTAAACTTGGTAGCCAGAAGTACTCTATAAGACAGTAACTAGAAACTGCAGCCAACCATGGCCTAGGATGCATATGGAGGCCTTTTATAATTCTCCCTTGCAGTGAAATATAATGTTTGTTTAAAAAAGATACTGTGATAACAAAATAGGTGGAACAAATATTTGGTGTTTTTTACTTTAGAATAGTGTTCACAGTCAACTTTCCTTTACTTACTCTCACAATGAAGATAGTAACTGCAAAGTTTGCCATTAGTGGATGAGCACAGCGTTGGGCACCTGCTGGAATTCATCTTGAGCTTTCCAGGCCATCTGCCAGCTTCCACAGTGACTCTTCTAAGTATTCACTTGTAGCATTTCAGCTTTGAAGTACATTCCGAATTGACTACATTGACTTTAAATAACCTGAAGCCTTTCTAGGGATTGCTTCTTATTTTGCAGGGAAGAAATCTAATTTTTAAAACTCTAAATTTCAAAATGCCCGAGTGAGTGCTCTTGCTGTTTACAGTAGTTCGTGTCACCTTCTTGATTGAGTACTGTTTAACCTGTAGGGAACCCCCCCCCCCCCAGACCTGCAGATCTGTTTTTCCTTCAATTTTCAGGTATATTAAAGAGCATCTTGCCAGATTGTATCAAGTGGGCTTGCTGAGACTTGTGGTGTTGAGGTGTTCGGTGGGGGGGTGTCAAGGAGGTGGCTGTTGCTAGAGCTGGTTACTGATATAATAATTTCTTAACAGATTAAAGCAAAGCTCATTGCTTTTCTTGTCTTCCAGAGATTGTTACATGAAGGGGAGACCATTTCATCTCTTCCGATTACTCATCCAGTACCATGAACCTGAACTTTGTTCTTTTCTTGATACAAAGAAAATTACTCCAGACTCCTATGCACTCAACTGGGTAATAAAGTGAAAGTAGGAACATTTAATGAAAAATAGATTTCTAGAACATTGTAGTTAAACGTGTCCTCTCTCCCAGGAAGAAAAAGATATTAATAAATTATTGATTATTACTACTTAAAGGGATATAATTAATTCATATTAAAATACCTTTTTTATGTTGTTCATTTAATCTTCAGATAGTGTTAATAGGAAAGTTAGCTTTCTCCTATTTTAGCTAATACATATCCATATGTATGTCTAACTATGCATGCACATAGAAATATGTTGATAAATGTATGTGTTTGGGTGTGTAGCTATCAGTTCAATTGTAAAACTGATTGTTCATGGTATGAATAATGGGCATATACTAAGGTAGAAAATCAGTTAGGACTGTACAAATGATTAAAATTATAAGGTATACTCACTGCTTTATCATTTATACTTGAATTTTATTTATCATCTTATTGGGAGAGCTGACAGATATAACATTCCGTATTTTAGTCACATCAAGCAGTATTGTACAATTTCTGCCACAGTCAGTTTCAAAACATTGTTCTTTCTTCTTGAACTTATACTTGAAATTTAAATTGGAAGTATTATTATTTAGGTCAATGCTTCTCAAACCTCTTATCTCAAGATCCTGTCTCTTAAAGCTCAGTGCCATTAAGTCAATTCCAACTCCTAGTGATCCTGTGGGACAGGGTTGAACTGCCCGTGAGGGGCCGAGAGGGTACATCTTTATAGAAGAAAGCTTCCCTTTTCTCAGATGCAGCAGCGGGGGTTTAACCTGCCCACCTTCCTGTTAGCAGCAGTCTAATGTGTAATCACTGCACCACCAGGGGCCCTTCTGAACAATGATGGACGAGTCATTGTTTACATGGCTATCTTGATGTACACTGTGCTAAAAACTAAAACACAATTTCAAATACTAAAAAATAGCTGTAAATGTATTGTGTTATTAAATAGCCAACTATTTTTGGAAAATAACTATATTTTCTTCCCACATTAACTGATAGCATTAAGATTTGAGTAAATCTCCTTAACTTTAGGCTTAATCAAAGACAGATGGATTCTAATATGTACTTTATTCAGTTTGTATGTATTATATACATAATATAGTCCTTGGGAATTTTTTCTTGTTCACTTGTGAAAAGAAATGAAAAGGACAAGTAAAATTTAAGAATTGTTTTGGCATCATGAGCGACCATCCTCCCCATAAAAATTCTTGGGGGCTTTCTAGAGTATTCAGAGCACACTTTTGAGAACTGCTCTTCTGGATGAACTTGAAGAGGGTTTTAAAACAATGTTTAGGTGCTAGAAGAAGATATATTAAAAAATCAGTCTCACTCTTTCGTTATCTATCACCTGACTTTTCTTCAGAAAGGATTCCGGGCTGAGCCCCGATGACATAGTGGTTGTGTGCAGGGCTGCAGCCCACTGCCTTGGTGGTTCAAATCCAGCAGCAGCTCTTCAGGAGCAAGGCTGGGCCTCCCACTCCTACCGGAGGGCTGTGATTGCCCCCCCACCAAAAAAAGAAATGTAAATATCAACAGTGCCTTTATTTGAAATGTGGAAACTCAGAACTCCTGAAACTCAGTGGGGGATGTGAATGCTATCTATGGATATTCAAAAAAGTGTCCAAATAAGCTTTTGGAGCAATTTACATTTATATAGTCATCAAATTTACAAAGCCCTCTTATTTTAAATTAGCATGTTTTATCTTCATAATTACCTATAAATTAAGTGTTCTTCTATTATTAAAAATATGTTGCCTCCCCTTTAAAGTTCTATGCTGTTTATTTTTCTTTTCTTTGTTGTTTTGTTTTTTTTTGGGGGGGGCATCACTGCCCTCTGCTGGTGGGAGTAGGAGGCCCAGCCTTTGCTCCTGTGGAGCTGGAATTGAACCTCCATCCCAGTGGGCCGCAGTCCCGCGCACAACCACTACGCCACCGGGGCAAATATGTGCTAATTACATTAGATATTTTAGGTTAAGTATATCTCTTCATAGCAATACTAGAAGATGAGTAGTAGTTTTCCTTTTTTTTTTTTTTTTTTAAACAGAAGTATAAATGGATCATAAAGAGGTTAAGTGGCAGGTCCCAAATTGCATGTCAAGTAAGGGTCTGCATTTGTTCATATTTTACCTTTGGATTACATATGCTAAATTAAGGTACACATTCAATTTAAGGTGAAAATTACTTGATGTAATGCTATTTAAGCATTTGCTTTAATATTTTAAAATACCAAATGACTTATAGTTCTCATTTCACTTCCTGATTGCAGCTTGGAAGCCTTTTTGCTTGTTACTGTTCCACTGAAGTCACCCAGGCAATTTGGGATGGATATCTACAGCAAGCAGATCCATTTTTTATTTATTTCTTAATGTTAATAATCCTTGTTAATTCAAAGTGAGTATTAAGATGGTTAGAGTTCCTTCTTCCTGTTTTCAGGATTATTTCTTAATGCTTAATGCAAATCTGTTTCATTTCCTTTTACAGAGAATTTATTTTAGCACAAGAGTCAGACAGTAAAGAAGAAATTATCCGTAAGTATCATTTACTGTAAAGAGAACATTGTGAATCACTTAATCTCTAATAAGACCATAGTTTGCTCATTCATAAAGTTTAGAAATTTAATCTAGAAGAGCTCAGAGATCCCACTCAACTCTGAAATTTTATAAAAACTCTTTAGAGCAATAGACCTATTATCCCTGGATTCTTCACCTTCATTCATTTATTTTTTTTTACTGTTCACATTTCTTTCCATATTTATTTCTTTGATTTCAATGTTCAAATAGAAATATCTCTTCTTTCCTTCTTCTGCCCTCCTTAACTTACCTCCCATACTCAGTAATCTGAGGGAGCTGCAAAGCATTTGAAGGAAAATGGGGTTGAAAATTAATGGAATTTTTTCACCAACTCTCAGAAGCCTTTACAGGCTTTACCATGGAGCTGTCGATGCATTTGAACTGTGGTGTTGACAAAGAATATTGAAAATTATTATGACCTGCAAAAAGAGCAAACAGGCCTTTCTTGAAGGAAGTACAGTCAAAATGTTCCTACAGGCAAGGATGGCAAAACCTTGTCTTGCATACTTTGGACATGGTATGAGGAGACGCCAGTCCTTGAAGAATATCCTGCTTGGTAAAGTAGGGAGACAATGAAAAAGAGGAAGGCCCTCGATGAAATGGATTGACAACAGTGGTGGCAATAGTGGGCTCAAATAATACGAACGACTATGAGGGTTGCGCAGGAGCAGCCAGCATGTCCCTCTGTTGTACACAGTGTTGCGATAAGTCAGTACCCACCCAGAGGCACCTAACAACAAGGGCATTATAAAGCCTTGGTCCTCCTCTGAGTGCTCCCCACTCTGACCCCTACACAGAGACAGTAACTCTATATTGTCTGGTACTTTGTACTGTAGGTAATAATAATGTGCTTATTTTGCTGTGTCATATTTGTTTTTATGTTTTGATGGAAGTCAAATGTTTTTGATGTCAGGAATGCACTTGCAGATTCTTTTTTTTATTTCTAGGAATATTATCCCTTAATGTATGTGTATTGAACAATAAACCACATCATACTCACTAAAGCGAACAGATTTGATTTGATTGGATTATCTAACATTATTATTCCCTAATAGCTTAATTAACAATTCCAACTCTTACAGGGCAATCTCCTCACCTAAGCAGATTTAGAAGTTATGGTGAAAATATTTCAGCTTTGGTCATAAAAGATGCTAATTATTATATTATTTAATGGCAGTTTTTAAGATGTTGTCATATCTCATAATTGTATTTCAGAGTTCTTGGAAAAGACTCCGTCCAGTTTGAATCTAGAAGATATAGAAGACCTTTTCTCTCTGGCTCAGTATTATTGCAGTAAAACACCAGCTTCTTTTAGAAAGGTATAAGATAAATGAGAGCAGAGTGCTGTACATTTTGTGCATTTTTCTCTTACTTACTTGAGATACTTTAGTACTCATTCTAGATACTTTCATCATTCTTTTTTGTCTTCAATGTGTTGAAGTTTCATGTAACCTTTTTTGGCAGTGAGCATGTCCTCCTAGCAAAGGAGTAAATAGATTTAAACTACTGGCTACATTCATGCTCGTATAAAACTAGAGGAGTCTGTCCAACAATGACTTAGCCATGGAAGAAACATTACTAAGAGCATCTACATACCATATTGTCCTTGTAACCAAAGATGCCAATGAGTATATTCTATCTAGATTCTCTTGAGAGGGGAAATAAATATTCCTCCCAATCTGAAAAATGCCACCCCCTTCCCACAAGGATCAAGTGTGGTTGGCAGCAGGGGGTTTGCAGCTCCTGTAGGGAAGGCACTGAGCGCACCCGTGGGGACAGCCTCAACATAACGTGTTTCAACCTGGTGAACCCAAGCAGTCTTCAGCGCAGTGACTTCTGGAAGAAGGCATCATCTCCGGCATTTCCCTTGGTGAACTTTTCTCCAGATTGCTTGGAAAAGTCAGTGGGCTTGGTCCAGATTCTACAGCGAAGATGTGTACTATTTCCTGCCTCTTTTCTAGAGTAGAAGCCAAAGGAAGGAATATGAAAGCAGTACATAGAAAATCTGTGCTGTGGACTGATATTTGCATCGGATGACTGTTTCTTGTTTAATTCAGCTAAGTTTTACATCATGGATGTTATTCTAAGATAGTCACTTTTGGAATTGAAGTAAACTGGAGTTTATTTTTGTGCTCTGAAATGTTAGGGTTTGGGGGATTGACTTTAATGTGAAAGAATGCTACTGATGATCATAAAGTTGTGGAGACTTGCCACCAAAGGTAAAATAAAAAGATAGGCTGTAAATAGCTATAAACCACCTCACCTTTAATCTGAACATTTGTTACTTTTTTTTTGGGGGGGGGGGGAGCATCACTGCCCTCTAGTGGTGGTAGTAGGAGGCCCAGCCTTTGCTCCTGGAGCCGCTGCTGGAATTGAACCTCCATGTCAATAGGCCGCAGTCCCACACACAACCACTGTGCCACCGGGGCTCAGCCCCATTTGTTACTTCTGCTCCTGGGAAAATTATGAAATATTTCCCAACTTACTATTTTATTGACATTAAGAATTGTTGGGCTGAGCCCTGGTGACGTAGTGGTTGTGCGTGGGACTGCGGACCACTGGGACGGAGGTTCAATTCCAGCAGTGGGACTGGGCCTCCCACTCCCACCACCGGAGAGCAGTGATGCCCCCCCCCCCAAAAAAAGTATTACCCCAAAATAAAGGAGATGCATAGTAGTGCCTCCTTGTTGTTGGCTTTGTACTAATTATGCAGAGCTGTCATACCACTAAAAAAGGGTCACTAAGACCCTTTCTAGAAATCTAGAGCAGGGGTCCTCAAACTTTTTAAACAGGGCCAGTTCACTGTTTCTCAGACTGTTGGAGGGCCAGACTATAGTTAAAAAAAAAAAAAAAAAAACTGAACAAATTCACTGCGGATCTGGGATGAGTCAGCTGCTAAGCAGGACACCAGTGGCGACAAAAACACCTGGCGGGCCAGATAAGTGTCCTTGGTGGGCCACTTGTGGCCCGTGAGCCGTAGTTTTGAGGACCCCTGATCTAGAGTCAACCTTAGCCTAGACATGTTTTTTAGAAGAGAAACTGGGAAAGCACAATGATATGAGCTCCTACAAAGTACAAGTGTGTGTGTGTGCGTGTGCGTGTGTGCGCGCGCACGCTGAAACATCAAGGTCAAGTTATGTTCATTATATATGTTTCAGAAGACAATTTTTATTGAAGCAACTTATTTTTCAGACATAGTAAATTTGCACAAGTATTTGCTAATTAGATTAAACTGTAGATCAGTGTATGCAAAATATATGCAATTCTACTTTTATTGCATTAAACTATGAAAGATAAGTAAAATTTTAATAGTCTACTCCATATGATAAAGCACCTTGGTGGTGCACTGGTTAAACAGTTTGCCTGCTAACCAAAATATTCTTGTTTCAAATTGACCAGTCACAGGAGAAAGATATGTGAATGTGTTCTGTAAAGACTTAGCCTTGGAAACCCAAAGGGGCCGCTCTACTCTGTTGTCCCATAGGATTCCCCTGAGTCAGAATCGACTCACCAGCCCTGGGAGCCAATAACGATGAAAGAAGTGCAGATTTCTCCTCCCCTAAAGAATGACAGTCTCGAAAATAAGTGCAGAGTGTTTTATTTTTCCTTAGCCTCTTATTTTCTGTGAACTCGGGAGTTTTATATGTATCCTTTTGTAGTTTTAGTCTATACGACTCGAAATTATGTATTGTGAAGTTGAGAAAAATGTTTAAGGATACTCTGACTTTTTAGGAATAATAGTTTGTTTTTGCTTTCCCATGTTTTCAAAATCTTCAAACAGGATAATCATCATCTCTTTGGCAGTACTTTGTTGGGAATGAAGGATGACGATGCTGATTTGAGTCAGGCTCTTTGTCTGGCTATCTCCGTGTCAGAGATCCTTCAAGCAAATCAGCTGCAAGGGGTAGGTGAAGAACCTGCAGTGTATCAGACAGGTTGTGTGAGGAGCTATCATTAACTTCCATTGATTTCCACAAAATCTATTAGCAGTGAGCCATTTTATTTTTTGAATGGTTACCATGCTAAATCTTGTGTTCATATCGTCATTTCTAACAGAAATGCTAGCTTGTATTGTTATTTTAATTATCAAACATGTTTAATCAGTTGACAGGAATTTTTATAAACTGTCAAACATTGTTTCCCCTATTTCAGCAAAGCAGTTACATTTAAATGTACATTTACAACTTAATTGTTTAATTCTGGATAGCTCTGTAGCTAATTGAATTGTATAGTCTATTAGTGCTGCACACTCTAAAGCAAAAAAGAATTTATACTGTATCCGCTTTGACTCTTCAGGAAAATCTAATGAGCCAGTTGGACCGCTCCTAATTTTCAGATGTATGCTCTTCCTGATTGTCACTGTATCAGTTAACTCGGTGTGTCTGTATTGGGACATTCTGGAGGACAGAGAGGAATAGACATGGGAAGGTAGACCTTTCACAATAGATATTTCTCAGCTGGACTTCTAAATATCTGACCTGATTGTTGAGAATTTCCAACATTTTTTTCTCATTAGTTAAAACAAATTAAATTATGTAATTTAGTTCAAATACTGGCATTGCAGAAAATCTTTTTCACCTCAGAAGACCTTTTTGTGAATTGTATTTTTGGATAAGTGTGTGAATATATTTGCAGTAATAAAAGCAGTCTCTTACACATATAAACATTTTAAATTAATATTATTAAACTTTCCTGCTATATATTCTATGAGTTTACACTAAAAAATAAATATGCAAACTATTTTAACTGTTCGACCTGAAGAAAATTATTTATGCCCTTGGAATGGGAGATAGGACACTCCCTGCGTTCTGATAATTTTATATATATATATGAGATCCACATATATACATGCACATACACACACACACACACACACACACACATATATATATTTAAAGTGGCCAGACATCCCGCTTTCAAATAATTTTTCCCGCGTCCCCTGGCATTTTTAAAAAGTCCCGATTTTTGGAAAGAATGTGTGACAAGCTAGGGGATGGCGGGAGAACAGAAAGGGAATGTACCCCTTCAACCCCCCCCCCCCCCCCCCAGTCTATGGTGTCCCGCTTTACCAATGTTAAAATCTGGCTGCGTGCGCGCGCGTGCGCCTGTGTGTGTGTGTGTGTGTGTGTGTGTGTGTGTGTGTGTGTTCCCCTTCCTTTGGTTAGTTAATATTCCTTTGGTTAGTTACTATTTTACTCTGTGTCATGTGAACCTCAAGCCAAATTCATTTTGTCAAATACTGTTTCCCTCTTAGGAAGGAGTCCGGTTCTTTGTGGTGGATTGTCGTCCTGCAGAACAGTACAATGCTGGGCATTTATCAACTGCTTTCCACTTAGATTCAGATCTGGTTAGTATATGTGCAAATTAAAAAGAAAAAATAAGCAAAGTCAATTTTTTAGTCCATTAATCAATACTTGTATTTCAAATTAAGTCTGTTTTTTGTCTACGTAGAGACATTTCTGCCCTAGTAAGTGTTGCTCTCAGCTTGCTTTTTGCCTCAGAACCCCTTAGAACATCATAAAGGAGAGATGAAAACACTGTTAACAATGGCCTACTATTGCTTACCATTGTTATGTCAGTAAATTCTTCCCAGTGACTTGCCTTCTTCCTGTAAAGTACCAGATGTAGCATTTAGCATAGTGCTTTGCATTTGGTAAGTACACTAGAAATATTACTGTTTATTATTGTGTGTGAATAATGTATTTATCATTAGTGTTTGTATTTAAGGATAGAATCACTCATGTGGGAGCTCTGATGGGGTCATTTAATTGAAGAAGTGAATTAAGCATTTAAAAGCTATCAGAATAGAATAGAAACTGATACAGCTGTTCTGGAATCCGTTGAAGCTTCAGGGATGAGAAGAGAAAAAGAAATGATGCAGTCCCTCGTTTTCCTCCTCCCCAAGTTGTCTGGAAAAGTTAATGCTGAGGCTGAAAGGGCATGTAGAAGGGCCTAACTTGTGCTAAGAGAAAACATAGAAAGTGGAGGTGGAAGAACCCTAAGTTTTGGGCACTGTAGGTGGCGAATACCACTACAGTAGCGTATAGGTGAGCCATTTATGTTTCTGTAGGTGAGTTCTTTATATCTTTCTCTTACTCCTCTAGAAAAAATTTAAATAGTTCTCTTATGCTTATTTCTGAAATGGGCTCAAATGATTCAGAAGATATTTATTTTTTAAAGATTGAAGAACTGTTATCAAAATCAACCATTATCAACTTGTTTAATTTTCTAGACCTTTAATACAGATTTTTATGTTTCATGTTCTGTCACCAGCTTTTCACTTGACTTTTTTTTTTTTAGTGATCAATTTAAATGTTAGGGGTTTTTCTTCCCCTCAAAAAAATTAAGGTATTCCAAAATATATGTGAAACACAGGCATAAAGGTTTTAATTTTAACATAATTGTCTAGATGCTCCAGAATCCATCTGAGTTTGCACAGTCAGTAAAATCCTTGCTGGAAGCACAGAAGCAATCCATTGAGTCTGGCTCAATAGCTGGTGGAGAGCACCTATGTTTCATGGGCAGTGGCCGGGAGGAAGAAGACATGTATATGAACATGGTCCTGGCACACTTTTTACAGGTATACTTTATCTTACTTTATCACTCATTTCACCTCTAAGAAATTCTCACTGGTAACTTTGTGACTTTATGCACATTGTCAGACTTATTCATATTTTCCTTCATGTCTTCTGAGTTTTGAATCTTTTCCCTCACCTAGTTTTTCTCACATACCATGTTTGGGTACTTAGATATTTTCTTTTGACATTTAAGCATGAGTCATCTGGAACTTATTTGGGTTTTATAAATATGGTATTAATCTCCCTTTTGAGTCATTTTAAATTTGTTCAACTTTTTAGTATTTTGGGCTTTCCTTTTGTTTTTTTTTTATTCTGGCATCACTGCCCTCTGGTGGTGGGAGTAGGAGGCCCAGCCTTTGCTCTTGTGGAGCTGGAATTCAACCTCCATCGCAGTGGGCCGCCGTCCCACTACACCACTGGGGCTCAACCCTTGGGCTTTCCTTTTGATTAAAGTTTTTTCTCTGTTTTACTTTGTTGTGGTGGTTAGGTTTTTTATGTGTTTTTGTGTGTGTCTTTCTGTACATGAAATCCAGGGTAGGTAAATCTATAGCAACAGTAACCGGATTGATGGTTTCTTGAGAATATGGCCACAAAACTTGGGAGGAAATGGGGATCTAAGGACAGTGAGTACCAGCAGAAGAAATTGTTCCAAAATTGATTGTGTTAATGATTGTCCAACTCTATTTAATATGATTAAACTATTGGATTGCCAGGTATGTGGATTATAGACCAATAGAACTTAAAAAAAAATTTTTTTTCAAGAAGGCAGGTATGAGTCAAAAAACATTTCATAATCAACAATTTGTACTATCAATTTTGAGTACCATATTTTTATCATCCTGCCTGAATTTTTCAATGCTTCAGAATTGGTTTCTTATTCTCTTGGCTTGAGACTTGTGCGTAACTGTGCCCCAGTACTTTTTGCAATAGCTGTAGATGGAGTAAGGCGCCTTGATGGTGCCGTTGGGCAAATGTTAGGCTGCAGTTCAAGCCTGCAGGAGAAGGATGAGACTCTCTGCTTTTCTAAAGATTTACAGCCTCAGAGACTCTATATAGCTGCTATGAATTGGAATGAAATTGATGGTAATGTTTTTGCTATAGTAAGCTTTGGCTGCTAACTGCACGATTTACAATTCAGACTCTTAACTGCCCCCTCCTCAGGAGAAAGATATGACTATTGCCACAAAGATGTATAGTCTCAGAAATTCTGTGAGGCTGTTCTCGTACTGTAGCGTCACTGTGAGTCAGAATTTACTCGATGGCAGTGGTTTTAAGGGTTGTTTGGTTATACAGTTGGACTTGTGATCAGGAGGCACTAGTCCCTGGAGAAAAGGCATCATCCTTGGTAGGTGGATCAGCGAAAGCAGAAGGTTCCGCTACAGTGTAAGACCTTCAGTAAGATAGATTGACACAGTGGCTCCAACAGTGACTCCTGTCAAATTGTTTATTACTCATGATGACCCCATAGGATACAGAACGACCCCTATTTAGAAAGCCTCATCTTTTTCCTACAGAGTAAGTGGTGCTTTTAAAATACTGATATTGCCAGTGGCAGCCCAACAAGTAGTCCACTCCATGAGAACTCCAATGGCCTTAAACACAGCAGTAATTTTGACCATGGCTCAAGACAATGTTTCCTTCTCTTATATATACGGTCTCCATGAGTTCAAAGTGACTGTATGACACTTAGCGCTAAGAACTTACATACATTTAGAAATCTTTACTATGAAATTGGATAGGGCTGAGCCGCGGTGGCGTAGTGGTTGTGTGCGGCACTGCGGCCCAGGCTTGGCGGTTCAAATCCAGCAGCAGCTCTCTCCAGGAGCAAGACTGGGCCTCCCACTCCCACCAGGGGAATGATGCCTCAACAAAAAAAAGAAAGAAAGAAATTGAATATATATATGTATGTTTTCATGACCTAACTACCTTTTCTGTGCGTGTTATTAACTTCAACTCACCTGATTTTTATTGGTGAGGTTATGCAACCTGTCCCTCTACCTTTTTGACAAAGGCCACTCAGTCAATTTTCCTGAAAGAACAAAATCAAAGTATTTTGGCTGAGGGATTGTAAGATAATTACAGAAAAGATTTTATATACTCTTAACAAATAACAAAAAATAAGAACCCCTGAGTTAAACCTACATACTTTAAAAAATGCTGTAGTGTGAACCATATTGTGTAGAATATCAGATGGCAGGACTTTTGAATATTGTGAATTTTTGTTTTGTTTGTTTGGGGGGGGGGGGGAGGAATCACTGCCCTCTGGTGGTCATGGGAGCTACCCAGCCTTGCTCCTGGAGAGCTGCTGCTGGATTTGAACCACCAAGCTCATGGACTGCAGTCCCACACTCAATCACTACGCCACCGGGGCTCAGCCTATTGTGAATTTTTTTGTGATTCAAGTTCTTGATGTGGTTTTAGAGATTTTGTTTTCCAATTTTTAATCATTGGAAAAAACAAATGGGGGGGGGGGGGCGCTGAGCCCCGGTGGCAAAAGGGTTGTGCACGGGACTGCAGCCCACTGGGATGGAAGTTCAATTCCAGCTCACAGGAGCAAAGGCTGGACCTCCTACTCCCACCACCAGAGGGAAGTGATGCCTAAAAATAAAAATAAAATAAAAAGTAATAATAAAAAATTTTTTTGGAAATTTAAAAAAGTTCAAAAGTAGAAAGAATTGGGCCACAATTAAATTGCATTTGGAATTCATTTAAATTTTATTTTCTGTTACAGAAAAACAAAGAATATGTGAGCATTGCCAGTGGAGGATTTATGGGTAAGGTTATAGTTTATTAATTCCTTTACCTCCCTATTCAGGGGAAATTATTTAACTAGAGAACTGATTCAGAGTGACCAAATTAGTTCATGGGTAGACTATGTTAATTTTGCTCCTCAATATCTGTACAGAAGGCACGGGGAAAGGATAAACAGCCTTGCACTGCATAATGTCATTTGCTCAGCAATATCCAACTGTGCATATGTATATCCTTGCTTTCAAAAGGTTTTAAAAGAGTTCAAAAATCCCAGCTGGATAATAAAATGTCGCAGAGATAACCAGATATAGTTAGCACAGCAGTTTTCTGTATGGAGCACATGTATCTAATGTCTCTTATTTAACAGTGATTGTGCTGCCAGGCACATACTGGTACAGTAACAATTGTAACCTGAAGATCCTACCAACACTGTGTTACTGGCTTAAATATGTACGGTACTGTACCTTCTATGCTTGTTTTAGTGTGAACTTTCCCTAGTTAAAAATAAAAATCATGATTACATGTTTAATGGTTCAGTCTGCAGCCAGTCTCAGATATCATGCATTTCTTATGTGTTAGAGTTTTCTCTCTCTGTTTAGTTTTATTCCTAAATTATTGCTGTGAAGTACATTGAGGCTCAACTATGCAGCACAACCATTGCCACTGATAGCACATTTCATTATATTTTACTTTGACTTCTTGAACTGCTCTTTGAAATATTCTGTTCAGCTGTTTGACACTTCATTTCTTTTTTTATTTCTTTTTTCTTTTTTTTTTTCCATTTTTTCCATCATTTCTTGCATTTGCCTTAGTTATTTTCTGATTAAGAGTAAGTATTCGGGCTGAGCCCCGGTGGCATAAGTGGTTGAGTGCGGGACTGCAGCCCACGGGCTTGGCGGTTCAAATCCAGCGGCGGCTCTCAGGAGCAGCACTGGGTAGCGCCCACGACCACCAGAGGCAGTGATGCCCCCCCCCCAAAATTTTTTTTTTAAAAAAGAGAGTAAGTATCAGAGTCTCTTCAAACATTCACTCTGATCTTTTCTTTCTTTCCTAGCTTTTTAATGATATCTTATTTTCTGCGTGTATAATGTTCTTGATGTTACCCCACAGCTCATCAGGTCTTCTATCACTGGTGTGTAGTCAGTCAAATCTGTTCCTGAGATGCTGTCAAAATTTAGGTGGGATATACTCAAGGTTATATTTTGGTTCCTGTGTGCTTTTTTTTTTTTTTTTTTCCATTTTCTTCAGCTTCAACCTGAACTTACATATGAGCAATTGGTGGCTTGTTTCATAGTCAGCCCCTGGTTTTAGCTTCTCCATCGTCATTTCCCACAGTGAGTTTGACTTCTGTGAATTCCATCTGAAGACATCCCTGACTTTCATGTTGTTGAAAAAAAGTATTGGAATGAAAAGTCATTGGTTTTGCAAAATTTTGTCATGCAGTCTCCAACTTTTGTTTCTATCATCCAAGTCATATTTTCCAACTACCGTTCTTTCCTTTTCATTTCCAACTTTTGCATTATATTCGATAGTTATCATTGCATCTCAGGTACTTTGGATAGGTTATCAGGAAAGATCAACCCCTAGAAAATGCTTGGTGAAAGTGACAGTGAAGAGGAAGATTGTCAAGAATATGAATTGACAGAGTGACCACAGCAATGGGTTCAAACATGAAGAACAGTGGTGAGGGTGGCACTGGGCTGGGTGGCATTTCCTTCTGTTGTGCATCGACTTGTAATAAGTCAGAACCAAGTCAACTGCACCTACCAACAGCTGTAGCAGGTGTGATAGAGATAAAGGAGAAGTATCTATTTGGAAATGAAACCAAAACATGAAGGTGGAAAATCAGTAGATGCAATTATGACTGTTGTTTCACAGAACATATCATAGCCACTATAATAGTCATGACTGTATAGATTGCAGACAGAATAACTGATAAAATTAGCTCAGATTTGATGAAAGAGGAGCTCTGGTCGTGGTGTGGTTTATGCTGCACTGCTACCTGCAAGATCAACCGTTTGAAGTCACCTGCTCCTTAACAGGAGAAAGAATTAACAGTCTCCAAGACCCACAGGGTCTTGAGGTGGCGTGAATCAGTATTGACTCGACAATGATGTGGGTTTTTTTTTTTTATATAAATTCTGAGGAAAAGTCTTGATAAAAATCAAATTGAGGAATTTTGAAAACATGATCTTAAGTTTTAATCTTTTTTTTTTTTTTTGCATCACTGCCCTCTGGTGGGAGGCCCAGCCTTGCTCCTGGAGAGCTGCTGCTAGATTTGAACTGCAATGGGCCGCAGCCCTGCATTCAACCACTATGCCTCCAGGACTCAGCTCTTAAGCTTTAATCTTATAACTAGTGGTTAGACAAATACTGCTGCTCAGCCCAATGATAGTTATTAATAGTCCTGACAATGTAAATCTGTTTATGAGATTTGTACTCAGCAATCTGAAAAGTGTTTTTTTATAGTCTTTTAAAAATGTTTTTTCTTCTAAATCTTTTTTTAGAAAAACACAGACTGACCTTTTTCCATTATGCTTAAGGCTGCTTCTGTACTATAGAAAGGATGATTGCTATGTCCTTATGATATAACAAAAGTTGTCGTAGGGTTTCATTAATGCTTTGTGTCATACAAAAGTTGCTAAAGTTTTCTGTTAATACTTGAATTATTACCTTTCATAAGAAAAATTGTGGATACCGTTATCATTATGGAACCATACTAACTGTTAGAGTGACTGAAAGCATATTAAGGGTCAGTTAATTAAATATCAGGGTAGGTCCTTGTGTGATAAAATTGGTTACGTGCTCCACAACTAAGAGGTTGGAGGCTCAAACCCTCCCAGGGATACCTCAGAAAGGCAGGTCTAGCGTGCTGCTTTTGAATGGCCACAGCCTTGAGAATTATATGGAACAGTTCTCTGAAGACACAGCTACCATGAGCCAAAAGAAACTATACACCAGCAAGATATACTAAAAAACAATAACAGCAAGATGTCTGTGTATGAGGGCTCCAGAAAGAAAGGAGGAAAGAGAGGAGAAAGATGAAGACTTTCTGTAGCCTGTGTGGTTATTATAAAGACACCCAAGGAAACATTTGAAATTATGTTCTTAGATCTTTATCACTCAGCTATGACATATTATATTTTCCAGCAATGAATGTTTTCAAAAGGCATTGGTATTTCATATATCATTAAATATTCAGATGTCATTAAGTCAAATTTGTAACATATAATAGGCTTTGTTATTGTTGTCTACCTTAAGCACTGCAGCAGCACCTGGCAGACATTAATGTGGATGGACCAGAAAATGGATATGGCCATTGGATTGCAAGTACCTCAGGCTCAAGGAGTAGTATCAATTCTTCTGTTGATGTAAGTGTGTGGGTAGAATGTGTGGCTAGATTTAGATAAATGCCTAGAGAAAGTGAGTAACTGCAAAACACTAACAGAATGGAAATTGAGTAAAAATACTTCAAAAGCATACCATGAGGAGTATAAATGTGAAACTAATGAAATGATTGGGCAAGCTTTCCCACCTGTCCAGCCAGGAGTTCTGGAGCTACCGATGATCAATGCAGATGTCTCCCTGTCAATCTGCAGTGTGGTGCATGAAGTGACAGTTTTCGACTTCACAATGTGAACAATTTTGGGTGCTGTCACTAGCTGGATGCTAAAGCGAGCTTATGTTAGGGATCACTGAATGGTTTGAGCCAGAAGAATCCTGGGGCTCATGTCTCATCCCCTGCTTGTCAGGTTTGCTTGCCTTTCTACCACAAGCTTACATGATGAGAACTTTAGTGCACCTAATTCTGTCTGATTTTGAGTTCCTGAGATCATAATCGTTGTACTTATCTTTTTTGTCCTTCCCTATTTTGGAAAAATTGGGGTCAAGATGTTCTGTGTTTTTTTAATATTTCTTTTTTTTTTGGTCTGTTCCCATTCTTCTTTATTCCGTAAACACCTAGTTACAAGTTGCACAAATCAAAAATAAAGGCCGAGGAGGGTTTTTTAATATTTCAAGTGAGTTAAATTCACTTTACTCCCATCAAGTCAGTTCTGACTCATGGATTCCCTGTCAGAGAGGGTAGAACTGGATTTTGAGCCTGCAACTCTGTGGGGAAGTAGTAGAAAGCTTTGTCTTCTCTGGCGGAGCTCTTGGTAGTTTCAATCTGTGGCTGTATCTCAACCACTGTACTGTACTAGGACTCCCTCAGTTAAGTTAGGTGTCATTAAATCAGAATCTCTATGTGTGTGTGTATGTACATGTATTAAAATATTTAACATATAATACATAATAGGTTTTGCCGTTTTTTAAATTGGCAGCTCTTATAGCTCATCACAATCCATACATGTATCCATTGTGTCAAACACATCTGTACATGTGTTGTCATTTTTTAAAAAACATGTTCTTTCTACTTGAGCCCTTGCTATCAGCTCCTCATTTTTTCCTCCATCCCCCACTTCTCCTCCCCATGTATTCTTGATAATTTATAAGCTATTCTTTTTTTTTAATGTCTTACACTGACTGCTGTCTCCTTTCAAGAAAAAAGGTTTGCCTTCTTAATGATTTTTTTTATTATCAGAAAGAAAGAAAAACAGCTTTAGAGGTTTATTGTTATGAGTAGCAGAAGAGGTCAGGCAGACCTGAATTCAGGTGTCATTTCCCAAAACTCACTTTCATCATGAGATTTAACAAGAACTTCCCATTGTGGTTTCTTTGTGCAAGAGAGACCATAGTGGAACCTTCCTCATAAACATGAAGTGAGATTAAAATGTACAAATACACGCAAAGCATAGTATTTATCACATATATGTATGTGTTAGTAATGATGAAACTACCATTGCTAGGTGTGTTCATTGAAAACATCTTTAGCTATGTAAATCAGCACACGATTGCCAACTCATCATAAATGGACTTGTCTGAGTTTTTTTATCTGATTCTCTAGATTTCTGAGCACTCTTCATGTGAAATTGCTATTTACTAAACATTTGCTATTTTTCTTTTTTAATTAAATAACTTTCCATTGTGTGCACAAATTTTCTATTGTGTTATTTCCAGGGTTTTTTCTGTTACCTTCCTATACCACAGTTCATTTTAAAGAAGTGTATTTTCATGTGCCATGATTATTTATTCTTTTTTTTTGGGGGGGGAGGGACATCACTGCCCTCTGGTGGTTGTGGGAGCTACCCAGCGCTGCTCCTGAGAGCTGTCGCTGGATTTGAACCGCGAAGCCTGCGGGCCACAGTCCTGCACTCAACCACTTACGCCACCAGGGCTCAGCCCCCAAGATTATTTATTCTTAAAGTAAATAAAGAGCCATGGTAGCACTGCTTGATAAATGCTAGCCTGCGAAATAAAAAGTCAGCAATCCAAACCCACCAGCTGCCCTGTCGAAGAAGATGAGACTGGCTGCTTCTGTAAAGATTTGCAATCTAGGAAACCCTGTATAGGGTGGCCATGAGTTGAAATCAACACAGTGGTAGTGGGTTTGATTTTATTGTGGGTTTTTTTAACTGCTATTGAGTCATTTCTGACTCAGTGATCCTATGGAACAGGGTCGACCTGTGCGTTTCCATGCCTTTGACTCTACTGGAATAGAAAGCTTCATGGTGACTGGTGGTTTCAAACTCCTGCCTTTGCCCAAAGCGCCCACGTGGTGATGTGAGTTAGGAATGGGACTGCTGGTCAAACCCACCCACTGGGGTTCCCTCCTGCAGAGAAAGATGAGACGAAGGTCAGAATCGATTCTGTGACAGTGGGTGGTGGAGTTTTAAGTGAAAAGTGGGACAACTTAATCTAAAGAATATGCATTAAATTATTAAAAGAATATGCACTATTATCAAATACACTCAAAAAATGTTAGTTTACATTCCCATCTATAACATTGCATGGTCGTTTCTGTTTAGGTTTTTATCTCCAGATGTTGGAACACAAATTGGGACCAATGTAAAGACGAATTTTATTCTAAAATACCAAAGATTTTCCACAATCAGTTTGCTTAGGTTGTGATATAGAAACATTAACATTTTTATTAAAAAAGAAATACTCTTATAACCCTATGAAACTAAACAGATAACTGCTATTCTTATTTTGAAATATTTCAAGGTGTTCATTTTTTTGTTTGTACATATGTATTTCAATATTTTATTTTTAAAGTAGTGATCATATTGTGCCACTTATACTTTTCTTATTTTCCACTGAACATCATTTCACAGCATTATAAAACATTTTTATGGGTCTGAGCCCTGGTGGCGTAAGTGGTTGAGTGCAGGACTGCGGCCCACAGACTTGGCAGTTCAAATCCAGCGGCAGCTCTCAGGAGCAGCTCTGGGTAGCGCCCACGACCACCAGAGGCAGTGATGCCCCATCCCCCAAAAAAAACTTTTTTATGAAACAGTTTTATGACTATAATTTTCCATCGAATCATGCCTAAAATTTTGATCATTTTCTAATTATTTCTCATAAACTCTGAAGAGGAATAAATGGACAAAAGATGAGAAGACTTTTAAAAACTTTGCTCTCTGAAGAAGTTGCCTTCTAAGATAAGTGTGAGCAATTCCACAAGCAATTTGGAAATGTTCTTAGCTGTTCGAAATATGAGGGCAACTTTTCTTTAGAAATTAAAGATGTAGCTTAAAGTGTATTTTATTTATTTATTTTTACGATCCTTTTGTTGGGGTTAAAGTATTTTTAAAAATAAACATCCTCTGGGAAGAAATATTTGGAATCTTAACATCAATTATAATTTCATTGTGCATTTGCTTTTGTGTGTGTGTGTTGGGGGCATCACTGCCCTCTGGTGGTGGGAGTAGCAGGCCCAGCCTTGCTGCTGGATTTGACCCTCCAACCCAGTGGGCCGCAGTCCCGCACACAAGCACTACGCCACCGGGGCTCAGCCCCACATTTACTTATTTTTGTATAGTAAACTAACTGCCACCTAATCAATGCCAACTCATACAGACGCATCTGAGTTAGAAAATATCCCTGGTAGTGCAGTAGGTTGCTCACTGGGCTGCCGACAACCGTGTGAGCTTTTCAAAACCACCAGCTGCTCTGCAGGGGAGAGATCAACTTTCTACTGCCATAAAGAGTTTATAATCTTGGAAATCCACTGGTCTACCTTGTCCGATAGGATCACTTGCAAGGAGAGTTCTACAAAATTTTGGAGAAATAGAATGAAAAGATATGGAATTTTCCCCTGACTTTATTAAAAAAACCCTTGTATTGTGTATTCCAATTATTACTTTTAACATTCCATTTCCAAAATGGTTTCAACAGATAATCTTTAGCATTTATGTGCTTGCTAATGACTTGGACCATTCAATATTTTTCTTTCAGGGTGAATCTCCTAATGGTTCCAATGATAGAGGAATGAAATCCCTAGTGAATAAAATGACTGTTGCTTTGAAGACAAAGTCTGTTAACGTCAGGGAAAAAGTTATCAGTTTTATTGAGAATACATCAACTCCTGTGGACCGGTGAGTTCCTTATACTGTAAGATCCTTTGATGATAATTAAAACGAAAGAAAAGTGTCTTATAGTAAATTATCAAATTGAATATGTTCTAAAGAAGGATCATAAAGTACATTTTTTTAATTAAATGATTCTGTAGAATCCATTATAATTTTCCAGATGTGCTTTACTGCTGAAAAATTTGGCATCTGGAACCCTATTTTCTGTCTCACAGCACAGAATAACAAGCACATACCACTGCAGTGCCACTTAGTAGAAATACCACTTAAGTATCAGCTGCATCATATTTATAAAGTAAGTGCTTCCCAGTTGTCAAGCTAATGGAGGGTAATCTCACAGCAGGAACTTGGTCCTTTGCACCAGGGATTTAAAGCTAAGAAGTTTTGGTCATGTTAAATGAAGTGGAAACCTATTTTCTCAAGATTGAGTTCACGTTTTCATAGAATTATGTTCAGAGAATATAAGCAAACCCCCATTTTCTTTTATTTTCTTAAAAATCATTTGAATGGGGGCTCATAGGACTCTTACCACAATCCATACATCCATCCATTGTGTCAACCACCTTTGTACATTTGTTGCCATCATTTTTCTCAAAACAGTTTCTTTCTTTTTTTTTTTTTTTGGGGGGGGGGGGGATCACTGCTCTCTGGTGGTGGGCGTAGGAAGCCCAGTCTTTGCTGGGAATTGAACCTCCATCCCAGTGGGCCGCAGTCCCGTGCACAACCACTACGCTCAGCACAAAACATTTTCTTTCTGCTTGAGACCTTGGTGTCAGCTCCTCATTTTTCCCCTCCCCACTCCATCACCCACAAACCCTTGATAGTTTATAAATTATTATAACTTTGTCATGTCTTACACTGTCTGACATCTCCCTTCACTGTTCTGTTGTCCGTACTCCAGGGAGGAGGTTATATGTAGATTCTTGTAATCAGCTAGTCCTTTCTTCCTCACCTTCCCTCCACCCTCCCAGTATTGCCACTCTCACCATTGGTCCTGAGGGGTTCATCTGTCTTGGATGTACTCTGTTTCCAGTTCCTATCTGTATTAGTGTTCATCTTCTGGTCTAGCCAGATTTGTAAGGTAGAATTGGGATCATAGTGGTGAAAAGGAAGCATTAAAGAACTAGAGGAAGGTTCTGTTTCATTGTTGCTACACTGCACCCTGATTGGCTGGTCTCTTTCTCCACAACCCTTCGCTAAGGGGATGTCCAGGCAAACCCCGTTTTCTAATGAACTACAAATGAAGGGCATAGCTAACTACTTATAAGAAGGCTGAAGAATTTATTATCTAAATTTGTTACTGGAACTGAGTGTATATTTTCTTTCATATTTTAGTCAAATCGACATTTCTCCGAGAGTTCAAAACTAACTTTATAATTTCAAAGCAGAAACATTTATTTTTAAGCAAGTTGATGTTAGAAATATGTCAATAATACTTAATCTCACTCATATCTTAATTTCAGTATCCTGGAAATGTTCACATGCTTAACTTTAAGAACTGATAGGGCTGAGCCCCGGTGGCGTAGTGGTTGTGCGCGGGACTGCGGCCCACTGGGATGGAGGTTCGATTCCGGCTCCCAGGAGCAAAGGCTGGGCCTCCTCCTCCCACCACCAGGGCAGTGATGCCAAAAAAAAAAAATAAATAAAAAAAAAAATAAAAGAACTGAATGGATGTCAGAATTGTGAATGTTTGTCACTTTACTAAGTATATTACATGTACATTCAGAAGTATATTTTTTTACATAACAAGTAGCAAGACTTTGATAATAGATTGTTTTCACTGATTCATAAAAATATAACTTACCTAAGTTGTCAGCATTTATTCCTTATCAAAACTGAAAGATTTGCTTGCTTATTAAAATTTTGACTGTTTGTGAAAGTCTAACCATTTAACTTTTATTGATGTGTTCTAAAAGTACTACTATTGCTAATGTTTGTAGCATGTACATTAAGGTTTTATTTTAAAATGTATTCACTGTATTTTAGCAAGATCCAGATGATGACTGAGTAGTTAAACTAGCGTGTGAGTCACTTGAATCTAACTTTTCTACTTTACTTTTCTTTGACTTGAGATGATTGAAACATTTCTTTGCAATGTTGTAGATTCTGGGTTGGAAAACTGATTATATTTTTACTTGAACGTTGTTTCATTTTTATCATCATGTAATTCTGTCCTCTGCCTTGATTTACTGTAGAATGTCTTTCAATCTTCCTTGGCCAGACAGAACATGTACAGAGCGGTAAGCCAATGCGTGGAGCAGCCCTGTGGAAGCACACTCTTTCTGTACAAGTACTGCGCACTAACCGATTGCGCCACGGGAGCTCCCACACTATTTCTTTAGCATGCCTCACTTACCCTGTCTTAAGACTCATGTGGACTTGGCTGCAGTTTTGTGCAGCTATTTCACATACTAAACTTTGCTCATTCTGCTTTTAGGTTATGTGGTGGTGATGTTTATCTGTTTATTCTTTTTTGGTTTTGCTTGGTCATTTTAATATTTCTTTTCTTGCATGATTCTTTTATCATCTTCCATTCCACAGATGAAAATAAGCTTTCATTGGAACCTAGAAATGTCCTAAAACATGCAGTTTTTATTCCAAGGCAGGAGGGTGAACAAAGGAAAATAGTGTCAGAATTGGCGGTCTTAACTCTAGGGATCATTTACTCCCATATGCAGACCCTAAAATCGTAACACCAAACATACAAGGTGGTATCCAAAAAGAACTGGAATTTTTTGCCCAAATATTTAATTTTTTCTACAAAACAACCTATAACCTTCAAAGTACTCTCCATTATACTTAATACATTTGTCAAATCTGCGATCCCATTCTTGGAAAGATTTTTCAGACTCCTCTGTTTGGATGGCTGCTAGCATCTCCCTTCGTTTTTTTCTTCACCTCTTCTACATCAAATCTGTCCTTTCATGTCCCTCTTCATTCATAAAAGCAAGTTGCATGGAATGAGGTCTGGTGAGTAACGTGCTTGGGGCTAGAGAGACATGCTGGTTTTTGCAGAAAATTGGTGCAGTGAGATGGCTGTGTGAGCAGCTGCATGGTTGTGGTGGCAAAACCAATCTTGTCTGTGACAAATCGGGTCTTTTTTGTCGCAAACTGTTAGCAATTTTTAAAACCTTTAAGTAGAAATCTTGATTAGCAGTCTGACCTGGTGAAACCAGCTTCAAATACAGGAAGAGTTGACATTTTCATCTGTTTGGAAAGTTCATAGATTTCCAGAACAAGATTTCTCTCTTTTATTGTTTTGTTTTTTTTTTTTTTGAGCATCACTGCTCTCTGGTGGTGGGAGTAGGAGGCCCAGCCCCACTGCTGGAATTGAACCTCTGTCCCAGTGGGCCGCAGTCCCGCGCACAACCACTATGCCACCGGGGCTCAGCCCCCAGAATAAGATTTGTCATCAGTCAACATTTCACCTTTTTTGCAATGAGAAAACCACTTGTACGTCCACTTGAGTTTTCCCATAGAGCTGTCCTCGTTAGCTGTGTTCAGCATCACAAGTTTCTGCAGCTTTTTTCTCAAGCAGGAAGCAGAATTTCACAGTCACGCACTGTTTAAAAATCAGCTATCACACAAAACAATGTTCAAACGAAACTGCTTTTTAGAAAAAATTCACTGTGACCAGAGAGAACGTAACCAGACAACACCACTGGGTGCACTAACTCAGAGCGAGTTGCTCAATGTTCGCTTAGCAAGAAAAGCTCCACTCTGTCCAGCACAGTTGTGGGTTTTTTGGTACCCCCTCGTAGATAAGGTTCATTGTTCAAGTTTTTAATTTAGCATCTTACATAGTTTTATAATTCTTTAAAGGTTTTTTTCCCCAAAGAATGGAATCTGTATTTTAAGTTGGTGAGTTAATGCATGTAGAATTAGTTCCAAAGAATGACAGCTCTACAGTTCTACCATTAATCTTCCTTGTAAGAAATTAAGCCATGGGGTACATGTTATATATAATTCATCTCTTTTTTTAATGTGACATTAAAATTCAGTATGTTAGAAGATGGAAATACTTCATAAATTTAAATATTAAAAAACTAATTAAGATGAACAAAAGAACTTTACTAACATTTCTATATGACTTTACATTTTATGCTCATATAATTTTTGTGAAATTTTAACAAGTACACCAGTACCTGTAAACATTTAAAAAGAAATCTTAGTTTTATAAGTACTTTGAATGTAGGTTATGCTTTGAGACCATAGAAGCATTTTTTCTCAGGTCATATACATATTTTATTTAATATGTGACATTGTAAAAAGAAAAAAGTTCCCCTTTAATACCCTGCCTAATAAAAATTTCATTTACGATAGCCTCTGCACAATATGAATGATGAAATAAATGTCAATTGAAATTTACCTAAGACTCAAATTTCTACTATAATTTACCTAAAACTTTAAAAAGAAATAGCTTCTTTTAAAATTGTAATCTATTGTGAATCGCCTTTCTAAATGGAACCATTGAAATAATCTAATTTTAGTTTTCCTCCAAGTTCTTAGTTATTACTTTTGTAATACCCACATATATTTATTATTAAAATATAATCTAGAGAAAAGTTAAGTGAGTTGTTTTCTTCTGAAATAAAGATAGTAAGTCCTAGTCACAAGATTTTATATATTATTTTGGCTAAATAATGTTACCTTTTTCTAAAAGTCCAGACATTGGATTTCTTTCATTTTTAGCCAAGGCTTTAGAAATAAATCATTAATCTTTAGCATTATGACAGAACCAATATTTGACCTTACAGAATTTCATAGTGTAGTTGACACAAAAGCATGTTTTAGGTAAAATTTTACCTTGGTCCTTGTCCCTTATGAAAAAGCTGTAGTTAAGGGCCGAGAGTGTTTGAGTTTTTCTGGAATTTTCTTTTTTTCCAAAGTCATCATTTGATAATTTGTATGGTAATATTATACTAACTAAATGAAATTATCTTTTGATTTTTAATTTAAACTTTAGGCTGTGTATTGATTAGCTTAACTTATAAATCCCAAGCACTATTTTTTACTTACTATTACTTGGTTTTCTGTTGAGGAGAGTGGTGTTTTGAGTGAAGTAAAAATTAGGTCTATTTTTAAC